>VZUI01085167.1:0-96173 GCA_013401135.1 Cettia cetti
TTTTCTTTTTTTTTTTTTTTTTTTTTTTTTGCAAAGACTCATGTGACTTAAAGTTTTAGAAAAAACATGGCTCATATTTCACCACTTCTACAGTCTAAAATGTTCACAATCATCAGAATAGCAAAAGCAAGGAAATGTTCTCAAAACACTTCCATGAAATATTTTTGATTGCAATTATTTCCTATGGAAAGCTCAATGTAGAGTGAAGTTCCTTACGTTTCACTTCTACCTTTTTTAATTAAGTAATTGTGAAATTAGATGTAGAAATACCAATAGAGCAGAAAATGGTTAAAATTATTCTACAGCTATTAAAGAATCAGCAGATATTCAGCATTAATAAAAAATTTAATATATTTTAGTGAAGTGTGTGAAGTTTGGGAATACTCTGATCTGTTTTGTTCTACTGAGTTTACTAATAGTAGGATTATTGATCCTGTCAAGGCAATAAACTCTAAAATAAAGTCACTTCATCAACTGATGCACTGATGATTAGTACATCTCAGAAGCAATCAATAGAAAGTGGAAGATACTACTACTTTTTAAAGTAGTGTTGCTTTTTCTCTAAGTCCTAGCTATTATCTACTTGGTTTCATTAAAAGCTTATCAAAACAACACAGTCCTCATTTTCTAAAAAATACCCAACATTTTTTTACATTGCTAATACTGAAAAATCAGGTAAGAGATTTTTAATCTTTTATTTTCAAAAATCAGGCTATCATATTCAGCTTTAGAACACAACAGTTTAATATTTATAGATGGTCTAGAAATATTTACATATTTATGAGAAGCAGAGAGAACTGAAAATATAAATTCTCACTACCATCTTTTCCTTGTGATAATATGAAACACTAAAATTAAATATAGAGTTTGAAATAAAATTAGGAAATGTTGACTATAATACTACAGTGCAACTGGATTAATGAAATAAACAGTTAATATACTTATCCAAAGGCTCACCCTTCACACTGAAATATGCTACTATATTAATACCATTATACAGCTTTTATAGAAAAAATTTTAAAAATAAAAATCTATAGAGCCATCATGGAGAATTTGTAGAAAAAAAAAACAATTTCATTTTTATTTAGTTTGTAATTCAAGAAGAATACATAAACTTGAAATAGCTCTTTATAAACCAAAACAATAAAACCCAGGTACATTCCACCCTTCCCTGAGTGCATGTGTCAACTTATTAAAATACTGTATGGAAAATAATTGGGAAGAAGATGAATGTGTGATAAGAAACTGTTTCTGGACCCACAGCTGTGAAAAAAAATAATAAGCCTTCTATTAATCCAAATTACTAAGAAATGTAGGTGGCTCAAATTCATCTTTTGATCAGTTACCAGACTTGGGTGTCCTCATTTGTCTCCAGCTAATGTGCATAATTCTCAACCTCATAGAATTGTAGTGGGAAGCCTGTCCAGAAAAAGTTCTTACTTCATATTTTTGTATTTCATTCTATTTCTATTGTTCTGTCCCTAAATAATTTCTATATTCTTTGACTTTTCTTCAGATTGCCAAATCTTGTCATTTCCAAATTTGTAAAACACCACCTTTTTAAGCCAAGATCATTTAGTACTGGCTGCAATGCCAACCTCTGAGGAACTATTCTAGTAATCTTTCTGCAGTCAAATAAAGGTTCTTTAAACATAGATGGTGACACTTTTTCTTTTCCTATTTTTCTTTTAAAATTAATTTCTTAACTAAAAACTCTAGAACCCTTATTCTTCCAACTAGGTCAAACTTCATTCATATAACATTTTAGCAACCAGCTAACTGACACACAGAAATTTTTCTATGATACTGCTACAAGCAAAGATTCTATTCATGATGTTTGAATGCTATATTGACAAGATATTATACTGCTGACAAGATATTGTATTGCTCTGTCACAAGATCTCTGTAAACACATGTTGTCTCAGCACATTTTCTGCTTTCTCCTTTCCTTCTAATTTTCTTCTAAATTGATTCATGCTTGTGTGGTCCATCTTTTGATATATAGAAGCAAGAACTGAGACTTAATTTTTTTTTTACTTGAACTCGATCATCTACATTTTATTTCCAAAACCTCATACCCATCAACCAACATTTAGATTCCATAATAATTTTCATGTTTGCTAGTTAAAGAGATGAACAGAAACTCAACTCTCTCAAAGAGGCTTTTTACTTTTCTTGCTAAAGATATTTGCTACTATTTATTTTACCCTTGCCCATGAGTTTAAATGAGCATGGCTTCTGGAAATTCAATGTAATCCCTGCACTTCCTAACACCTTTCTATGGAGTTTCTTATTTTCACTAGGACTTTATATTTTTGCTTATCAATTTTGATTTGGATCCTCACTTCATTCTATTATTTTCCTCTGGTTTTTTGATACTTAAACTTGAGTTTCTGCAATTCAGATACATATTGTACCCAAAATCATTACCTTAGCAGTGTTGTTCTCATATCCCTAATTTTATACTGCAAACAGATAAAAGAAATCCTCCAAATCACCCCAAAGCAGCTATAGAAAACTCTGAAAACAAGAATAAGGAAAAGAGCACTGAGATGTTTGTCAGACAGGCATCCCAAAGATTTGCATTTCTGCTAAAATATTACGTCATGAAATTATATTCTGACTTAACTATGGTCATTCAAATTACTCCCAAGAAATTAGCTTATCAGGGGGTTTTAATGAAGTTTACATGTCTGGGGAGCTTCTAATAGGTTTTTAAATCACACAGGACTGTTTTGGTGCAGGAAAGCAGTCAATCTATTCTTGAAAGACAGCTGCCTTAGGTCCACATGAACAAATGCAAACAAATGCAAAGAATTCAGTGTTGCCCACAATGAAGCAAATTCCTTATTCTTGGCCAAATATATCTAACAATGGTACCTCAGTTTTGACTTTAGTTATTCTAGAATGCCAAGATAGAAAAAGAGACATTCTAGAGCACGATTCATGCCATCTCAAGCCTGAAGTGCCTCTATAGGTGTCTTTTTTTCCCTGTCTTGCAGAGAAAGCAATCAATTTAGAGGATTTAAATTTAAATGACTCAAGGTTTGAGCCCAAGCTACAACTTTGCCTTCAGTATCAAAGTAGGGATAGATATTCATGTTACTCTGTGTTTTTCTAAAAATACAAACAATACCAATATACCCTGTTCCTATCCTGAAGGAACTTGTTTATTTCACAGCCTGAATAATGAAACTGTCACACAACTTAGAAAGCAATAAAGGCAAGACTCAAGAATAATCATTGTAGTGCTTGAAACTTATTTTTGTTTAAATGTATTGGCAAACAAAAGAAAGGGGGTGGGGAAAAAGAGAAAAAAGTTGAGCAGCATAAAAAAAGAATTTTATAAAATTAAGTCTTCATCTTAGCCACCCATTTCTGTAAAATACAGAAACACTGAGGAAAAGAGCACAAGCTCAGTGTGCACAGATGACATTCCTCATTGATCTATAATACCAAAATGTCTTAAGCAAAATTGCCTTGAAATAATCAAATGAGGGTACAGGTTTATTATGCAGTTTTTTTAAAATAAAAAATCTTCAATTAAGTCTTTCAAAACTGAATCTGGAAACAAAAATCAAAAGAATGGCTGAGGGGAAAAATTTTTAATAGAAACTATTATACAAATATCAAATGAAAAATAAAATAGAATTTAAATATTCATAGCTTCTTATTTCTTCCTATATTTCAATTATTAACAATTTCTCTTATTTTTTTTGTTTCTGTTAAATAATTTATTTCTATGGTTTTTCCCCTTCATGTTGAAAAACAGTTTTAGGAAAAAACTAAAAATTGAATTAAATAGGAAACATAAGAAGGAATAAAAAGTATATGACTTTAAAACTTTTTTTTTAAGTTAAAAGTTTCATTTAAAATGAATACTTTTTCTCTTTTAGAACTTCCAAATAAATGCTTCCTCAAAATTACTCCAAACTGCCTATTTCATTACTTGCTATGTTTTCATACAGCATTATTTCTTGATAAAACTCATCATGCAAAATTTCTAACTGAAGAGATTTCCTCCTAGATAGGAAGATCTTTCTACTGATGTGTATGAAAACAATTTTTTTTTAAAACTGATGTTTTATGAGTTGACCTCTTCACATATAAGCTCCCAAGATATATCAAGATGACTATTTTATGAGATTTAATTTTACTTACACCAAAAATATAAGTGTATGTTTGCAAAACCTGCAGAGTTTAAAGATGGTTATCCAGCAGAAAAATATACTTAAATCTGCCCAGCCCAGTGGTCTGGAATTGCAAAAGGAAACAAGTCTGTTCCTTGATTATCATGGTATGTTCTAAAAAGTATCTAAATGGATATAGCCACACTTCACCAGCTAAATCCTAACTTTACACTCTGATCTTAGCACACACCTAATACCAGACCTCCTTAAATGGGCTGAAAGAAAATCAAACAAGTGGTTTCTTGAAGGATCTGCACAGAATGCCAGCAGAAGCAATAAAAGCAATAACAAATGCACTCTTCTTACACATAGTAACTAAATAAATCATCTGGCTATGATGAACCTTGTAAGTTGTGTAGATACAATATGTAATAATTTTTGGATAAGGAGTATTAAGGGTACATGTAGATTTATACAAAACCACACAACCATGTACATGTATACAAAACCAATCAGAAAAAGCTCTGGAGACAAGATTTAAGCTGCTAGGAAGAAAATTGAAGACCAACTCCTCCACAGTAGCATTCACTGACATACTTTCAGAATTCCATATTGTTATACATGTTGGACATCGAACAGAAGAGACACAGGCTCCTTTCAAAAGTGGTCAGTGGGTTCTCCCCCTTTATTGTGGGATGACCTCCTCTTTATACAGAATGTCAGAGGCCAATTTGATTGGTAACACAAAGGTAAACTTTTCAATCAATTGGTCATCCCAGAGGGACATCAGAAGAAGGTCCCTCCTATAAGAAAGAATGTAAACATCTTTATATTTACAAAACATTGTTCTTCTGTTTACCAGAAGAATACCTGGGAAAGAACCCTTCCAAAACCAAAACATCCAGGCTTGAAACTCAGGACTACACCATATGGTTCCAAAAACAGAAGTAGAGGAACAATATTAATCTAAAATTGAAGAAAAAGTGCAAGGAAAAAAAATCTGATAAATTGAGAACAGTAGACACTAGAAATTAAGAGAGCTGTTACAGGGGGAACTAATTGCAGCTGAACTGTATAGGAACCAGATGGCTGGCACTTCAAACAAGGCTTCAATAGGTTATAAAAGAGTTCTTAAAGAGAAGAATGGGGAAAAACTGACAGCTATGAGAAAATATGTATTAGGTATGTAATGCTGAACTGTGGCATGAAGGTACAGAGGTTTAGAGGAGGACTTCTAATGAATGAAATGAGAGAGGAGAACAATTGCCAAATGGAAAGTGGAAAAAGCCAGATGAAATGGATTAAATTGCGACAATACATGAAAAAACTTCCCTAAGTTCTTCCACGCAACTATTGAATGCCACAGTCCATGGCTATGATGCTACTCCATTCTTCAAAATCTGTACTAGACTTACTTGGAAAGCAGATGGTTACTTTTCTGTATATGACAAGGGTGTTAAATCAGGAGATGAAGAAATAAGGAAATTAATGATGTATAGCTTTATAAACAGCAACCTTACTGTGGTACAGATCTGGTAGAGAAGTTTTCATATTCTCACTAAAAAGTAATGCTGTTACATTTATTGACATATTATGCTGAAGTTTTTTGCTTGCCTAGATTTGTGTGCCTCGATAAATTTAGCATAGACCTGAGTAAATAGTTCTGTTGCAAGGCAGAGTTAGGGCAAGCCAGCTTCATTAAGAAGGAAATTACAGTTCAAGGTAACAGAATTGGAATTTTGCAGCCTCTTTCAATCTTTTCACTGTGTTTTTTTATCATAGTCATTAATTTTTTTGCACTTTAAAATGCCTCCCTATCTTTTATCACAATCAAGACAAAAAAGTTTTCACAGAGGCCATAATACACTTCTCTCCTACTTTCCCACATGACTAGTTAGCAGCTAACAGTAAGACCTTAATTCAGATATTTAAAACTTTTTTTTTTTTTTCAGTAGTAGTTCTGACTGACTGGGAAACAACATTCTTGCATTTGAGCTGGGTTGTTGTTGTCCCAGACCTGCATACCAAAAGAAAACACAGAAGGTCAGACACCTGTTGAAAGAAATGTTGAATATGACAGGGAAGTAGTTTATGGAATGAGATAAAAGCCATGTGATTATTTGAAAGAGGAAGGAGAACTGCAGAGGGTGAGGAAGCAGAAATAAGAAGCCAACAAGGAGAAAACGGACCTGGCAAAATAATACTTCAAGGATTACAGAAGAAGGGTAGGACAGTTCTGTATTCACTGCAAATATACATCCCATTAACAGGCAGGAAATAAAGAAAAACACTTTTATCTAAAGTTAGCTCACAGTACTTCTACCAGCAAAAGCCTTTAGTCCTCACAAAATTTCTTTTCATCATTTGCACAGCCTGGACTATGGGCCGGTTTACCTATGAGAAGATTTATACAGTAATCACATGTCAAGTAAACTAGATGATAATGATTACTTTTAATGATTTAAACTCAACTGAAGTGACAAGCAAGTTACAAGAAGATAAGTTTCTAATCAAAACATTATCATACATAAAAAACTGGGGTCTGTATATTTTGTTCAGGAATTTACAGATACAGGACTGGTTTAGGGTCCTCTTTAGAGATCCAATTAATTGTTCATTGCTTGGGGTTTTTTTATCCTACAGTTGTTTACATCAGTGCAGTGAGGAAGTCCATAGATCAAGCTGAATGACTCACCGAGAGAAAAAAGAAAAGTGCAGGGAAAAAAAGAAGCAGAGGTGTTCCACCAATGTCCCACTACCAGAACAGCACTTGCTACAATTATCACCAGTTCCAGAGTAGGAATGAGAAAGAGGTGTTTCCATCTTCTCTACAAAGTATGACCTACAAGGATGGAGCTTTGCAAAAAATTTAGGGTGGATATTTAGCAGCAGAATGTTTAGATCTTCTTTAAAGCTTTCTTCTGTCTGCTCTTAGAGATGAAGCTTATCAGACAAGCTTTAAAACGGCCAAGACACAGCATTAAGGAACTGGTAAGTATTCTGGTTTTAAGCCAACAAATAAGATAACACTACTTTTAAGATGTAAGGTTTTGAAAAGCCATTTTAAAAAAGGATCACGTTAAAGAATTTAAATTAGACTACAGAATCTGTTCAATAAAGTATACTAAGATTGGTTTGGTTTTTTGAAGATGAAATTTGAAAACTATTTTCTTCCAAATAGCTAACCTGTCTTGTAAAGAAATATATAAATGTCTATTCAATCAGGTTATTATCAAAGTTATTATTTTTTCTATCTTGACAAGTTTTATTCTGTGAATGTATTTTTTTATTATATGCTTGTTTTAGAAGGAATTAGAATCAGCATATTTATCAGGGTTTTTTTCTGTTTTTGTTTTTTAAATGTATCAGTCAGTTAAACACAGAGCAGTGTAATATTTCTGTACTGGAGTGAAGCTAAGAAACTTACTCACAAACCTAGCACAAACCATGGTCTTCCTGGATATTTTTTGTATTCTCTCTTGAAACAAAAATCTGCTTTAAGAATGCACAGCACAGCTTGTTTCTGACACTTCCTTTTAATACATAGTCCCGAACAGCTTTGCTGAGACTTCATGCAAATTAAATACTTCACCTTTGGTACTGATTCTACAACTGCTTGCTGACTGACTCTCTCAAGACAAAACCAGGATTGTGCTGAGCAAAATTTGTGAACTTAAACTACATGGTACAGTTTCAAATATGGTTTGTATTATTCAAATGGATTTCAGACACACAGGGTTCAAAACCAGTTGAATGCTCCATACTATGCTGATGCTTTCCACAGTTTCCAAAACTTCCAGAGAGCAGATGAGTTCTTTAGGCAACACACAGCCCTCATAGATAATGTGAGATTTCTGTTTATAAGATTTCAGAGCAACAGATTGCTTTCCAGACTGATATTTCTTGTGCCTACAGAACACATTGCTTATTTTACAAACTGACAAGGAGAACAAATTATAATGATGCTTGCAGCAAATGACTTGCTCTGTATTGCTCTCCACAGGTCACTGCCTCTGAGGATTTCCCAGGACTGAGAGCCAAAGGAAATAGCCTGTCTCAAATAGGAAACATTCAACATGCTCAAAAAGGATGCATGACTTTTCAGGCCAGAAAGTCTGTGACCAGTAACTTTTTCCCCTTAACAGTTAACCATTGAAATGCTTCTGCCTTTTTAGTTGTTTTGTGTTGTTGTGGTACCTGTTTTGTTTTAGATGTCACAGTTTTGTATAATGACTGTTGCACATATTCTAAGAAATGGTCTTACAATCACTGATGATAAAGAAGCCTGTTTCCTTTGTACTTTCTGTTTTATAATTGTTGACAACATCTTTTCATGTCTAGTATTTATGACAGCTCTTCTCATGTGTATTACCTGATGTTAATAGCATATACACACAGTGTAATCATGGAGTCAATAGAATCATAGAATAGTTTGGCTTTGGAGGGACCTTTACAGGTCTTCTAGCCCAAGCCTCAACCACCACCACCCCCCCCCACCCCCCCCCGCAGTAGCATTCTCCTCAGCTGAGACACTTGGACTGACAAAAGGCAATGCATTCCCATCAACATTTTCAGAACTGCTGCTATATTTGAACGCTGTACAAAGTCCACAGCCAGAAAACCAAGGTGGGACACAGTTCTCAGCCAGCACCAACACACAAATGGACACACAGCATAGCCATCTGCTCGTTCCCTTGATTTGTCAAATTCCCTCCCATGGGAATTTCCATGGTACTGGGGAGACCACTACAAGATGGCACTTACATCTCAATGGTACCTACTGTTAACTCCAGTTACTGTCTCACACTTTTCCCTTTTAAATGTATTTGCTTGAATACAAAGTATTTTCTTAATGTTACTGAGATGTTGACAGATTACATCTGTCATTAATTAGTACTAACAGGAACAGTAAGTGGCTTCTCAAATTTTTGTTTATACTTTCCATCCTGATGTGTTATTATTCTATCTAGCTGCTGAGCCTCTGCTCTTAAGAGGCTGTCAATTAAGGTAACTATCGGAAGGCTTTGTGATTGTCAGATTTTGTGAGTTAGAGCCACTACTTGATTTTCACTTCTGACTAGAGTTGATATCCTGCTTAACTTAAACTGTTTAAAGCCCTATTTGATACCGCTCTAATTTTCTCTTTCCTTTTACCAAACATGTTGTTTCAAGCACATCAGTTTGACAATATTCCTTTATCTATAATTAATGAAATAAGTATATTGATATCAGAAGTACATATTATAGCAGTGTATGGGGAGTGGTGGTCTCTATAAGGAGCAGTTGGAGCTACCCCAGGCTCTTCCAAAATCTCAAAACTCTCTTTCCCTTACTATTGTAGTTAAAAATGAGAAGGTAGAACAATGGTCCTGTTTTGCTAAAAAACCTAACGCAAGCAATTTTTACCAGCTATAACAGCAAGCAATTTAGGTGCAAAATAGACTTTTGTAGATAGGATCTGCACCATAATGAATACTTCAGTTAGTGTCACTATCCACCTAAGTAGCTAGAAAATGCTGTTTTATTTTCTCTGCCACTGTTTTCTTCACAAAATGGATAAGAATTGACAGTATCTCTCTGCTGCATCAACAAATATGCTTTTTCACTGTGCACTGTGCAAGGCTTTATAAGAAATGCAAGGAGAAAAACAACAAAAAATCAAATATTAAGGATTTTTTTTATTAGCCCATTATTAAGAGTTTTATACAAATTTGAACAGCAAACAATTTCAGAAAGCTCTGTGCAATGTACACTCTTCATTTCAGCATAAATCCTATTTTAAAAAGATACTTCACAAAAAATCATTTGTTCTAAATGAACAGGACTTTTATTAGCTCTTAATAGCTCTGGTATATCTAGTTAGTGAAAAACAAAGTAAGCTAGGGAAACTTACTGGTGTTTTAATTAAATTACTGATCAGAAGGTCTATGTGGCTGGTGACTGTTTTTCTCAATTTACCTCCTAAGCATCCCAGCAGTGGGACATGCATCAGCTTAACTGCATACCCTGCTAATCACATATTTTTTTTCTGTCTTTTACCTGTAAACCATATGTAGGTTTTAGTTTACATATAATTTTTCAAGACATCTCAGAACGTTCATATAACTTTTAGTGCTTGACTTCCAAATACAGAAAGACCACATTTGTGAACAACAAAAAGGGTTAGTACCTTCATCACTATCATCACAGAACTGTGAAGAAAACCTTTTCACTCTCAAGAGATACAAAAGCATCAACAATCTGGTATTCTTTTGTGTACTTTTGAGACTGGAAGTTGAAGTATATTTTAAAAGAGAGGCATATGAAACTCAGAAAATAATTTCCCACCTCATTTCTAGCTGCTTAATATTTTTACAGGAATTCTGCCAATATTTTACATGCAGTGGTAATAATCAAGCACTTAGCATATTGGCATCAGCCAGCAGTCAGAGGCAGCTCTCCATAGAGGGGATAAAAGACTGGAACAGCTCACACAACAAATATGAAATATGACTTTTCTGTCAAGTAGGAATATCCCAACATCCCTACATCACTAGTACTCTACTATCATGCCTTGCCAAAACCAGAATTTGTCCAAGGGTTTGATTTCAAAAAGACAGTAGCACTGTATTACTTCCAGAAATAAATAAAATAAAATAGAATTAAAAAAAAGCAGTGCCAATAAATCATTGGGGAAAAAAAATAACAGAATCAACATACTGAGCAATTTTTTACCTGCAGGTTTGTTCTAACTTTGGATGACACCAAAAAGCATTAAAAAACCCCAGTAAAAACAAAATCTAAAGCAAAATTAACATTTAGATATGCATTTGTAATATGAAATACAAAACAAACTCATGAGGAAGTCTTTCCTACTGCAACAAAAAATAAATAGGCACTTTAGGAGCAAACACAGCTGAAAGCAATCCTAATACCAGTGAATGTTGAATGGCGTCTGCATAAAGTGCACTGAAATTTTGCTTCCCACTTACCCATTATTGAAAGGTACAAACTGGACGTTATGCTATATCAACAAAAAACATTTAAGAAGAGAAAGGGAAAGAAAAGTTTAGAAAGTGAGTCTCCAAGAGCATGTTACCGAAGAGTGTCAAATTATGTATCTGTCTAATGCTGTACTCTTGAGAATTCCCTCATTCCATGAGAAACAATTGCATTTCAGTAATTTAAAAACCTATCAAAAAGTCTTGTTTGTGACATTCATACGGCTGTTGGCACTATTTAAGAGGCAGAGGGGTTTTGGCAATTAGGTGGTTATAGTAATACTACAGTAAGTAGGTACAACTGCAAGTGCCACACCTTGTGTATGAATGATTTCAAAATATGTTTCTTTGTATGAGCAGGTGAGGATTCAGGTAATAGATCCCATCCCCATTTCCAATCCATACTTGAACAGCTCTTATAAAAACACAGTACTTGACTGTACCGTGGTACATTGATAAAAGCTTTAAAAATGCAGATGGAAAATTTAGTTGTGAGGATGCAAAAATCAGTGTCAAAACAAAGTCTCATCTCACTATTTTTGCTACCTTTTTGAGACAGGTAAATAGGCAAATGGCAGCATGGTGAAAGAGAGTGCTCACCATGCAATAATAATGACAAGTAGTAAAGGAAAAATTAGACTGTCACCAGCATTTAATGTCATATGAAGTACTGATATTTACTCCTATAAGGAATGTAAGCATCAATTCCATTAGGGACAGTTTGCAGCCCTTTGTGGAGAAGGTAAATATTATTTTATGCACATCAGCAAGCACTCGAGTGGTATAGCAGTGCAAGATGGGATCTTTTCCAAATAAGCTCAGACATGCCTTTTGCTGCATCTAGAAATTGGAAATAATTTATCCTGATAGAAGCATTTAAATTTCCAGTATAGTCACTAATGGTAGGTGCCTCTGGAGATCTCCAGGGGGAGATTTGGTCTGCCTTATTTAGACAGTCAGACATAGGAGTATCTTCTGCTATAGCAAGATTTCCTAAAATGAGGAAGATTTTATTTAACCTGTAAATACAAGCTCCAAGCAATGTCTACTACTTTCAAAAGTAATATCTTTTTGAGATTGTCTTCTGAAAGAAGAAACACACTGGAAAGACCAAGGTCCAATTGCCTGTAATCACAGCTCCAAAATATCACGCTTACTTCATAATCTTAGCATTTTTACTTAAAGGAATGATGAATTAATTGTGGTTTTAAATGATTGTGCAGAAAGAAAATAATTCCCATTACTATTTATGCCATATAAAACTGACTTTTCTTATCTTGATTAACTATTAGAGTGATAGTTGCAGTTGCAGTACATAAAATGATATGCACTGAACCCCTAATTTGCCTGCCATGAAGATAAATTAACAAAGAAGAGTCCATCATTTAAAACTCTCCAAAATACCAGTGTGTACAAGTAAGTAGTTTTACAAAAGAAGGTGACTTTTTCAAGCCATATTCAGCACTGACTGGTTCGGCAGAGTTCATATCAGTTCCTCTAATTGCACATTTTTGTTGTGAATGCAAGCCTGCAGAGTCCAGGGCACAGATTACAGCTGTTGAGGTCCAACAGAATCAAAAATTCCTATTGATTTTTTGGTCAATCCACTATTCACAGAATTACTGTGAGTCTCTCACAAAGGAGAACTGCCCAGAAACCACGGTCTGCTGAAAAGAGATACTGTCACGTATGCAACAAGGGTTGATTTCAGGAGTTTAAAGTTTTTAAAAGGACAGAACTTGGAAAACAGAGTTAAGCATGTATTTTTACATATTTTAAAGCTAATTCTTTGCTTGGGATTTTTATGCCTTTGTACATCCAACAGGAAAAGATAGAGGAGATGCTAAGAAATGTCCTTTTCTATATGCAGGGTAGAATGGTCCTGATCTGTTTTCTGAAGTTAACATTAAATACGAGCAGAAAG
Organism: Cettia cetti; assembly: GCA_013401135.1. Classification (NCBI taxonomy): domain Eukaryota; kingdom Metazoa; phylum Chordata; class Aves; order Passeriformes; family Sylviidae; genus Cettia; species Cettia cetti. The sequence continues at coordinate 13,035 of VZUI01085167.1, forward strand.
GGACCTCAAAAATATCTGCCCTTTTGCTATTTTCACCCTAAAGATGAATTAAAGCACATAGGTTTGTAAATTTCAGGCATGATTAGTTTTGAAAAACTTGACCAATATTTTGTGCCTAGTAAGTTAGCTATTTAAATTTTTGAAGTTCAGTAATAAAGCTTGGATAGCGTGTTAGGTTTAAGTATGACTCTTGTCTGTCTCTGAGGCATCATCACAATCCATTAAGCTCCCCTTATTTTCTGCCCATTGTAAGCTTAATATGTGATTCATCTTTTTTCATATCGCATGACAAAAAGGTGATCTTTGGTATTTGAATCTCTAATTTACACTCCTCATCTTCTTTTCCCAAGCAGTAAATGGTGAAGAAGAAAGCTTTTTTTGCAGCTGCTTCAGCCCCTTTTTTTCCCCCTGGGGAAGAGCAGTTATATGTCAGGTCTCTAAGGATTTTGATGCTCTCTTTATCCCTTGACCCTATTCTCATACTTAGAGCTACAAGGAAAGAAACTCTCCCACAGAAACAAAATATACTTGGAGGTAAGCAAGCATTTCAGTATGTAAATTATATGTCCTTTTCCCCAAGATCCACTCAAGTCTTTAGGGACAACGGCAAGTAAGCTCTCAAAATGAAATACTTTATAATGGAAATATTCTATTCCACTCTTTTAGGTACTCACTCAAGGAGAAAACAACACAACTTCAAGTCTCTAGAGGAAACCAACACAATAAACTATACAGACAGTTTTAATATAAAAGAAAGAAAGCATCCTTGATAGATGAAAGACCTTGGAACTTACCAAGTAATATTTGCAAAGTTTATCTTTGTATAGTATTTTGTAGTTATTAATTAAATCATGGCATCTCTTGTAAGGAAAATTGCATTGATTTTCCCACCATTGTAGATGCCATTTTAATAAAGAAGAGAGACAAAAGCATGATGCTGAAGCTGGAGGGATAAAAAAAAGATATTTCTTTTAAGAAGGAAAGAATAATGACTGCCTTTGAACCTCAAAACTAATGCTACTTCTCCCAGAAAACAACACTACTGATGGAAATAAAATTCTGGGTTTTTTTTTTTCTTTTTTCTATTTCATCATTCTTTGTTTTGTTGTCAGAGAAGAATTACTGTTCATAATTAGAAGTGTAAGAACCAAGAGGGTTTACCATGAAGCTATCAGTAATATTTCAATTCCAGAAACTATGCAGGAAACTGTATTTAAAAACTGTCAAGAAGATGTAAAAACAGAATTAAAGCAACTCCTTAGATGGATCTTGCACTAGGCAAGGAGAAGATATTTAATATCTCTAATTCTCTTGTTTGGGGAAGGGGAGACAATAAAAGTGAGAAGCTTCATGGTCTCCCTAAGTAGCCTCTCCTTTTACCAACGCAGAGAGGATACTGGGTTAAATGAGTCACTGACAACAAATGCCTGTAGAACCTTTCTGGTCACTGAGCCTCCAGATCAGAGAGAAAATTTGTACTTTTAAACTGAAATACAGAGCTGTTGGCAAAATAACTGTTGCCTTCAACAGAATGGTGTTTTTGTCCTCTAGTTCTGGCTTTCTGTGCATATAAATGTGGCATGTAACCACAGATACCTATGATCCTGTAAACTTATTACAATATTATGATTGCATAGAACCATATTGTAATTAACTTCCTTTCAAACCTTAAATTTAATAACTCACAGATATCAGGTAACACACACCAACTTGTTTGGCAGGCATGTGATTTTCATTCAAACTTTCTAGTTTTTCTACCTGGCATCTAAACAAAAAACCTCTCAGCAATGTAGGTTAAGAAAGAACCTAGATTCAGAGAAGAGGGAAATTCTGTTTTATTGTTATTTAAACACATGCACCCAGTTAATATCCCTAAATAATACTGTTTGTGCTTCTGTAAGCTCACTGCAGTGCCGAGCTGTGGTACCTGCAGGTACAGATGGCCCAGCTGCCAGAGCCCCGCTTCCTACACTTATCTACCATATGCAAGCCTTTTAACTAAATCATTTTTAATAACTGAAGTGAGACAGAGAGCAACTAGTGTTTTTGCTGAGGATGTGCACTCAGCAGAATGTTGAATTAACCTTCATGGTGCAGTAAATCAATGCTTTCATTACTAGAGTGGTAGTTAGGACTATACAGTATCCATAGGAAAAAGCATCTTACCTGAATAACATGTTTCAGCTTGTCAATAATTTGACTTATTATGGGATCTGTTCCCTTCACTTGTACTTCTGGATTTGCAGACTGAGCTTTGATTCCACTGCCAACCACACGGTGCGTATAGCTAGTTTAATACAGAAACACACATTAAATTGGTTTAGTAACTTACTCTACTCCTTGAGAGTCATCTACAAGTTTGTAGTATCTATCATGGAACCAGCATACCTCTTTAATGAGATGCATTAATTTTATGCACATATTTTTCACAAAAAGAAATACAACAAAATATAATTACCACATTCCACAAAGTTCTGTTATTTATTAGCACTTTAAGTTTACTGCAAACTTTAATGAGGAAAGTTATCTACATTTTGTAGCATGAAACATTCAGCCCTGAGCATGTCTTTTTGTGTGTGGGCAAAAAGATTGTGCTCCATTTTGATTTTGCTAAATACAGCAACATGATGATTGCCTAAACATGTGACGTTTCAGGTTTTTAAAACAAACTCCAGATTGCATTCATGCTGTATGCTCAGAAATAAACATGAAGTTTTCTAGTTTTTGTGACTGCACACACAGACAGAATATTTATTGAAAGAAAACAGCCACATTGTGCATAAATTATTTAGCATTACATAAATTATATAAGTAAGAGTAGGCTAAAACGTACTTGGTATATAGATATATAAAAAGAAGAAGTAAAAACCAGATATAAGCTGCTTCAAAAAAGAACTGCTTGAGTAAGTAGAACATTGTTTATAATACATAAAAATTCAAAATACAGTAAATAAACTAACCACCAAGTGGGATTCTGTAGCTTAAGAAGCAATTCAACTTGCCATATAATATGTAATACTCAAATTATGCAAGAAAAACTGAATATCTACCTTCTCATCACAGATATTGTACATTATGCAAATACTCTCCATATGCTATATTTTTTCAGCATACTCTATAAGAGGATAGCTCTATATGTCTCTGTCTCAAAAGTATTTTTTCAGCTGTTATGCTGTAAGAAAAAGAAAGGAAGTAGTCTTATCAGAGTGAAGAGATGTCTAATCCCTGCTGTTAGATCCACATATAAGTGCAGACAGCATATTCAAATTTTGCAGAATATCTATTATGAAAAACATTACAGGTCCTCTTAACTCTGCAGAAAAGCTTGCATATATGCTAAACAATGAACGCAGTTCAGTAAAACAAGGTGCCATATAACAATATTTTGTCCTTGATCTTTACCTAAATATTACCCTAAATAAGATTTAGGATATTCCTGAGGAAGTGTACACACTGAATAAACGAATGGCTCATATTCTTGAAAAGGTGTTATTTTGATTTACAGCAGACAGCTTTTTGTGCAATGGAGCCGTTTGCCAGCTTGAAGTGATGGGGAAAAGCTTTATATTGGGGTGTGTACAAAATCAGCAGTCTGCCTGCCAGTCTTGGGTCATTGTTTAATGCAGCAATTTGGGCTGGGTCAACAAATCTTCTGGTAATTCTAAGTGGGAAAAAAATTAAAATTAAGCATAAAAACATTCAAAAAATTTATTTGGCAGGGGTATTTTGTATAAAACAAAATATATAAATAAATAAGGAATTGTTTCCAGTGTAACGATGCTGCAGTGACCAGAAAAAATAACTGGTTTACCTCAACATACTAGTTTAATGCAAAAGCAAAATTTCTCTTCACACCATAATTCTATAAAAAAATCTTAAAGTTTATGTCTATTCTTTCTATCCAGTGGTCTTGTTCTGTTTCACAGCATGCAAAATCTATGTTCTCACTTTCTGTCACTCAGAATTCTTCAATTAACACCTTTTTTCCAAATGCTGTAAACCCAACTATTGCACATTTGCCTGTGAACTGCATAACCGTGAAAAAGAATACCCTTTCTCTTTTTTTTTTTTTTTTTTTAATTCAATGATACTCCTTTCTCTAATCATGCAGGAAGAAATAAATCATGCAGAAGCTGAAACGTCCCTAGACTACAATTTTATTAGTTTAAATCACCTGGGAATTATTTGGCAATGACTCATTCAAGACTATAATTTCTTTTTCAGTTATTTCTGCAACGAAATCAGAAGTCTTGCACAGCTGGTATTTGCTGTAGGACTGACTCCATTCTTTCACACAAGAGAAAGTAGCTGGGAAAGTAATGCTATCTCGTGAGTGGACCTGATATTAGCAGTTTCAATCATTTCTCCAGCCTCTTCAGAGTCAACATTCTCTAAATTCTTCTTCACCTTTTTCAGTTGAGAGTGAGGAAGAGTAAGGCGCTGAAGCATTGACAAGTAGCTCACAGGTGCTTGATAGCACCACATCTTTAAGTCTATTTGCATTGAACAAATATTTGGATCAATAGGTACTGGTAGTAACAACCTTGGTATTACTTTTTCTTATTTCCTCTGAGCTGTTTAGCACCTTTCCACCTTCTTTCTCACTACTGATCTTTTAATCACCAACAGCTGGCATGATCCTGTCCAGGGCTTACAGAATGAATTTGTTATTTTCCCTTCTTTCTGCTGCCTGCAGGCTTCCTTATCCTCCACAACATTTCCAAACAGAACAGTACACCTTTCCACCTAAACCCTTCACAAATACACTGACTGCCTCCAAACCCTTCAAACCCTGCTCTGTGAAAACTGGCACATTTCATTGTATTCTCCTGATATTTTGTCTATTTCAGGCTCCAGAAGATACCAATTAGCATACAAGTTTATGTCAATAGAGAAAATACCAATCATTATATACCAACTCTTTGGACCCAGTATTGGTACAACCACTACACATTCCAAAGTTTTCTGGTTCATCAAATTTACTAGATATTTACCACATTCCCATCTTGACTCTTAAAGGAGCTGATATTTCTCCCAAAAAAATCATTATACTTTTGAAGTGATGTATTATTCAAGCTTTGTAAAGTTTTTATTAATTTGACAGTTTTTAATTTCGTGTTCCAAGATTTCAGTCTTGAAATTAATCCTCCAGGTTCTGGATGTGAGATCTCTCCCAGGAACATACAGGAAGTAACCATTACATATGGAAAATGAAAAGCTGAATTTCAAAATTAAGATTCATTTAAATGGAATTGGATTTGGAAGAGTATTTTGCCCAAAATGTATTTGCTTTGCTTGGCAAAAGCAAAGCCCAGGGGAGGCTGCAGGAATGGCTTCTGGGACAAGATGCCAGATGCTTTCCTCATGTCCAGCAGAGCCAATGCCAACTGGCTCCAAGACAGACCCACTGCTAGCCAGGCCCAAACCCATCAGTGATGGTGGTAGTACTCCTGTGACAACATTTAAAATGGAGAAAAACTGCTGAGCAAGAGGATGTGGATGAGATGAATTGAGAAGATGAGAAAAACATCCCCGCAGACCCATGGAGAGAGGAGTCTGTGCTAGAGCAGGCTTGTTGGCAGGTGACCCTTGGAAGGACCTGCACTGGAGCAGCCTGCTCCTGATGTACTACACCCTGTGGAAAAGACCCATGCTGGAGCAGTTTGTGAAGAGCTGCAGCCTGTAAGAAGGACCCATGTTAGAGAAGTTCATGGACAACTGATTCCCATGGGATGGACTCCACACTGCAGCAGGGGAAGAGTGTGAGGAGGAAGTGGTAGAGACAGTGTAATGAATGCCCAAATGTGGGTACACTCAATGTATTGAAGCAATATATGTATTTGCATTTTTCTCATTTTTGGAAATTCTAACTGATATTAAATTTGCTTTCACTGCAAGGTGATCTGGCTTTGACCAACTGTCATTAAAAACTCTCATTTAACTTTAAGTTTGTTGTAATTATATGCTCTGACAAGTCATAAGGTAGATAGAAAAACTTTTTTCTTTCTTCAGGTGTAGATAAAGGCATTGACAAAACCTTATGAAATATTGCTTTATTGATTCTTATCATAAAAGATTATGAAAGCCAACATATTTTTGTTTAATTTACTCTGTCTGCCTGAAATGGTATCTTTTGCCTACAAAAATTATAAATTACTTACAAGTTGTTGTTTTATACTCCACGTAATTGTGTTTAATTAACAAAAGTCTGTAAATCTAACATCTTCAAATATTCTAATGTAAATGAAATGATCTGTCAAAGCTAAACAGGCTATTGGGAATCTGAGCATGGTACACAAAGCTTCATCCCTTTAGACTCATATTTACATGCAAAATTCATTTCCCTTTATTTGGGGGTGGAGGGAAATATAAAAATCTGACTCTTGGTTTGAGAGACTTCATTCATTTTAAAGTTTTAATATGGCATTAATCACTTTCTGTTTCTATAACTCCTAATGTACAAGTAATGGGAAAAATATTTAAAGGATCCCCACAGAGGTAGTCTAACTTAAGCAAGTGTTGCTTGAATTTGAATCCTGGGGAAAAAAAATGACTAATTTCTTGCTAGAGAAATAATAGACTCACCATCTGTGCTCATTTCTGTACAAGCATGGTAATGTATCACATCACTTTAATAGGCAGACTCGGTCCCCAAGTACTATTCATTTTCATCAGCATTAGGAAAAAAACCAAGAACCAATATATTTGTATTCTATAAACATGTTTTAAAGTGATGAATAACAAGGTGCCCATTTTCTGAGCTCAATATATGAATATTCATATAAATTACCTATTACTCTCTATTGCATTTATGAATACAATTGGTGGGGTTTATTTTTGATTCTCTCAAAATCTCTGATAAAAGAGAAAATCATGCTTTATTTCTATCACCGATTTCTTGGTACATGCAGTTGGAAAAGCTATTAGAAGTAATAAATACATAAATTTTTTAATGATTCAGCCATTTTGGATGTGGTGCTTCAGGAAGATCTGTACATGTACATCCCTCCACCACAAAATAATCTGTATTATCTTGTGATGACAACTAATACATCATATTTATGGTCAACAACAGATTATGATTTTCATTTTCGAGCTACTTTTAGGCACTTTGATCATGTTTCAAGCCAGGGATTAAAGTAACAAAAGGTGTACTATGGCAGAAAATCTATTGTCCAGAACCTCCCTAAGTGCACTGATTGTCAAGCCTCTCCCAAGAAACCTGGTGATATTTTACACTTTGGCAAGCCTAATTGGTCACCCCATCCTGATGTACCTCTTTCAACTGCTACCATCGCCACCTGTCACTGCCTTCTTCTGGTCACCAGTGGTGTTCCCCAGGAATCAGTATTGGGGTCCATCATGTTGAATGTCTTTACTGATGTTTTGGAGAAGCAGCTCAAATATATAGCCTCAGTCAGTTCACAGATGACACCAGATGAGGTGGGAGTGTTGATCTGCTGGAGGGTAGGAAGGCTCTGCAGAGAGATATGGAAAGATTCAAACAATGGGCTGGGGACAATGGCAGAAGGTTCAGCCAGAAAAAGTGCTGAGTCCTGCACTTGGTTCACAGCAACCTCATGCAGCACCACAGGCTCAAGGAAGAGTGGCTTGAGAGCTGATCAGCAGAAAGTCACTTGGGGGTGCTGGTTGATGCACAGTTGAACATGAGCCAGTGTGTGCCCAGGTGGCCAAGCACCGATTGTCCCTCTGTACTCTGCACTGGTGAGGCCTCACCTCAGATCCTATGCTTAGTTTTGAGCGGTCACGTCTAGAGGACATTGAGGTGCTGGAACATGTCCTGAAAAGGCAACAAGTCTTATGAAGGGTCTAGAAAACATGTCCTATAAGGAGGGAAACTGTTTAGTCTGGAGGAGACTTGAGGGAACCTCACTGCTCTCTACAACTACCTGAAAGGAGGCTGCAGTGAGAGTTTCTGCTGCCATGCCGCAAGTGAGCAAGAGGAAATGGCCTTAAGATGTGCCAAGAGAGGTTCAGATTAGATATCAAAAAAAATGAAATCACTGAAAGAGTGGTTAGGCATTGGAATAAGTTGCTGAGGGAGGTGATGGAGTCATCACCTCTGGAAGTGTTTGAGAGGAGTCTGGATGTTTTCCTGGGGGATATGATTTATGGTGATAATGCTGCTAGTTTGGTGATGGGACTAGATGATCTCAAAAGTCTCTTCCAACCTTGATTATGATTCTGTGTGATTCCCATGCTTTTCAGTGCTTGGGTCAATTGCCACTATCAGGAGCTACCCAGGAATCTCTGCATTAAGTTGTCAAGTTACAGGGTGATGAAATTGAGACAACTGTTCTGGTTGTGAAAGGCTTACCCTTAGGTACATTGACTTATCCCTGAAATGCTGGTTGGTGTGTGTCAGGTAGTCACACAGCTGTAGGGTGTTTGGTGGGGCCATAGCTGCTGCAGCTGTACAGACACTGCCTGACAAAGCTTGTTTTGCTAATCACTTTGTGGCACAAGGATTCTCATCTTCATTTGTGATAGTTCATCTCAAATGAGATCTTACTGCATTAGAGTAATCTCCATGACAGTAAACAGAAAACAACCACAGACTCCACATCTGGTAACAATGGAGAAGTCTCTCTAAATTCACCTAATTTTCTGCATTTGAAACCAATTTGGTGTAAATGATGCAATGCTGATTTTCATTTGACTGTTCGAAGTAAGCAGTGAAATGCTAGGGAACTCATTTTTAAATAAGATTTTACTTCCACTGGGTTCAATGATGAGAATATAATGCTCAAGAGACCAAACAACTTTTAAAATAGTATATTTATTTCCTGTATTTACCTTCCCTGTTTACATCTCCTTTAACTGCCATTGATACAGTAATCAAGCTGCAACTTTTGCAGAATGTTCTCTCCTTCATAAAATGGATTCTCTTTTTTGTGTCCTCTAGTTTTTAAAAGTAAACCTTCATGTACTGGCCTTGTTAAGGGATTTGTTTTGTTCAGCTTCTCACGTTAATTGAATTCTAAATTACTTCAGAACTTAGGTTGTTGGCACTTACAAGTTTCGAGCAAGCACCTGTATTTATATAGTCTCCCTGTGTTTAAGAACGGTAAAATAGCACAGTTCGCCCACTACATTTTGTTTTATTTGGGACATGGGATATGATTTTTAATAACTCCTTCTCAGCTTGTTTGCTTTATGATTGCTGATAATTACTGGTTTACACCTGCTATTACTAACATCCTCATCACGGCTGGGCATTTCAAAATTCTGCGTAATGTTAATTGAGAAATTAACAATTACCCAAATACTAGTAAAAAAAAAACACATGCAGCAAAAAATGAGTAAGAGTGTTCAGTGGTGTAAATTTTAATTAGCAAAGATGAACAAATCAAAGAATCACTGCAGTAATAAAACCCATTTGGAATTTACACAAATGTGTGGGCTATTTTTTAGTCTTACGTAGTTTTTTTAGAGTAGATATTGAAAAATTAGCTTCATAAAGTCTGTAAAAAATATCTTGCACCTAGCAATCATAGACAGTATTCGCAGTAATTCTAGGACAGATCCCATTAGCCCTAGACATTTTCAATATATTTTAATTGAAAAAAAATCAGTAAAATAAAATGTATTTGAATTTTTCAATGAGAATTTATTTTAGACCCACTATTAAGTATAAGTTTAAAAAAAAGGTTGCATATACACTTGTTAAACATGAAGAGTGGAAAAAACTGAGTAAAAGTTGTACTATTTGTGCTTCAGAAAAAAAAAAAGTTCCTATATCTATTTAGGCTAAAACTTGTCTTTAAAAAGATAAATATTTTTTTTTTATCATTGAGCAGTCCTGTCTTATTAAAGGAAAACAAAAAATAGTAGATCAGCCTTAAGACTTTTCTACATTTGAAAAATGACATTTTTTGAAATACTCTTTTTAATATAAATATTGCATTTTAACATAGCTATTTTGAACTAGGCTCACATGAATTAAAAAAACCCTATTGAAGTATGTAATAAAGTACCATAGAGTCTTTCAGAGTAATTCTTTCAATGAATTTCCATGTGTGGCCCAGTCCTGTTTTTTATTTTGTGCAGCACAAAATCTTATATCATCAATAACTTCCATTATGTTCCAATCCTACAAAACATTTTTGAGCTCTTCTAAGACTCATAAACCCCAATATTCCATCATGGTCTTTATTTGAACACTAACATTTTTGAGAAGATTCTATATGTGACTGGAAGCCAGTTGGTCATAGTTTTAATGCTGGCTGTGTCTTCTGAAAATGAGCTCTTAATAAGCCATAAGAAGTGCTGATGATGCCCTCAAGGCTTCCTTAGGCAGAGAGGTCTCCCTCTGGAGACTTTCAAAAGCACCAACTTGTCTCCAGTTGCTACGCGCGGAACATGTATTTAGAAGGATTGTTTTGCTATGCATCTGAAATCTTCTACAGAATGTGTTAAGTCAGGCTCTCCTTTTTGCAAATAATGTAACTTCTATTAAAAGCTAAATTTTCTTCAGAAGAAAAAATGCTGCAATCTACATATTGAAAATTTGTTTTTTAAAGCTTTCTTCTAGCACAGCAAATTTTATACTGTTTCAAAAATTCCAGAACTTTTGGAGAATTCTCACTTGAAAGATGCCATGGGAATTACTCTTCTTGTCAATTAATGGTAATCACTGTAATAGCCATCTATCTGTACCTATCCCTGCAGAATGTTGCTATTTTCTGGACAGAGACACTATTCTTACTTGTGATGCAAAATGAATGCCCCAAAAAGCATGACAAAACATGTCTGTAATGCACCTTAACAAATAAATGTGTTCTAGTAATTGCAAAGTCTGTCGAAGAGAAAAGAAGAGCTTTGAGACAGATATTTCATTTAAACTAGGTGCCTTGGGGTAGTCACATGTTTAAAATTGAGAAAATAAATTCTTATTACATTAGAAAATAACTAAACAGCAGACATATGCAAGTGCACTAAATCTAGATAAATGAGGACAACAGCATCTCCTTCTTCTTGTAGTTTTCTGGAAATCTCCTAACAACCGTAATAATTCTACTGTACCTTCATTTAATGGAGCAAGGAAATGAGAGATATTAATTACCATAAACAAGCACATAAATGTTTATAGCAAATAGCTGGCAAAACAAAAGGAATTGCCTTGGAAAAACAATTCAAGCAACTTGGAAACACAAAGCTGTCAAGCCTAATTAGTGTAAAATTGAGAAGCCTGCTTCCCCTATAGGATACTAAAATATTTCTGATTGGAAATGACAAAAGGTCAATGCAACTGTGGGATTATGTAGGACACCAAACCTGGAAGACAGAAGTATGACATGCCATATTTTGTCCAACATAATGCTTCAGTGCAGAGACAAAAGGGTCCTCTAGGGACATGGAATGCACCTGATAACTTTGGGACTGATACCTGACACAATCAATATTAATCTCACAGACCCATAAGAAGTATACCCCTACAAGTGATGTCAAAAGTGCACTTTCACAACCTGTTCTTTGTTATTGAATGGTTTGGGTTTTTTTCTGAGGTTATTTATGGAAAATTAGCACAGAACGAGAGTAAAGTTCTGGTGAAGGACTATCAAGCAGATAATTAACTTGAATATGATTATTGATAAAAGAAAAAAGGTCATTCAGCAAATAAAGGTCATGTGAAGGAATCAACCTAAGTCACTGCAATGCTGAGAGTGAAGTGTTATTTCAGCAAATTCACTGACATGAGCCACTCAATAGATTTTTTTCTTGTTTATTCTAAAGAACTAAATCCCATGTTGTGAAAAAGCTGCTTTAGACTGTCCTTCTCTGTTGTCCAAGTACACCCAGAGTTAGCAAAATATTGGTGGATTATTAATAAATCAGAGTAAGTGGCCAATCCATCTCTGTGGCTTTGGACTCATTTTGTCTTCCTAATTTATCTAAATGTGGATGAATGATGATGATGCAAACTAGGACTCGATGATGTGTATACAACAGATGACACTTTTTATCTTTAATGTTTTTTCAAACCTATGTGCTTAATAGTAATTAGGAGGGGGGACGCAGACATGAGAGGGGGTTCATGGTTTGTTTGCTTTTTTGATTTTGTTGGTTTGGGTTTTTTTTTTCCCCCAGATAAAACACTTAAGTGTCATCTGTTCCCATTTTCAATACTACCAAGTCTTGAAGAATATAACATTTTCCTGAGGAGATACTGGATGTAATTGCCTCTTCATTCAAAAAAGCCTTACACTTAGTCAAGCACACTTACATCGTATGCATCTGTGTGGAAGGAAAATCAGTCCTCTCGATTACTCCACAGTTTGGACTGAAGAACATTTTTCTCAGCAACTAGAAGTTTGTTCAACAGTTAAACCGTAATTTCTTTTCATTTTACAGCTTTATTACTCCCAGCACTTTTACTGGAAGCATTTACATTCCTTGATTTGCAAAATACCCGCATTGCCTGTTCTCAGAGCACCATGAATAGCTCATATGAAGAGCAAATACAGAGTTATGTATCAGAAGTTCTACAGCATGCTGTATTTTATTAAATAATAGAACCAAGCATTACACTATAATGCCAGTTATGTGCTAGTGTTACTTAATCTTCATGGGAAATTAAGCATTTTGTACAATGCCATATTTTAGCAATTACAGTAAAGTAACTTTTCATTTTGCATGGGTGTTTAACTAACCTTAGACCAAAGGCAAGTACAGTTGCCTTAAATTTTGATTCTTTTCACTCTCCATGGGAGCTGTGATGGATATTTTTTAAAGTATTTCAGGACAAGTCACAAAGAAAATGGACTTTAAATAAAGTTGTACTCCAAGATATGCATGAAGAACATCAGCTTCAGAAATCATTAGTAACAGAGTAATGAACTGAACTTCTGCTCTGAGTAACAAACTTCTGGAGAAGGCTAAAGGATATTCTGGGAAGTCACTATGCAGTTATTTGGACTGGCCTATTATGACTTGTGTCTTCATTTCCAATTCTGTTAGACAAAATTATATCAATACCACAAAAGCATGTCTTAGATGCACAGAATAGGACTAATGTAAACACTCTGCACAAAGCATGTCATGGCACAGGGGACATAGGCAGGGATAAAAACATGTTCAAGCATCTTTCAGTGTTGTTCACAACATTTCAGCCCAATGATTCTTGCATTCATGTGTGGTAAGGAGCCATCTTCTAATGTTTCTTTAAAAAGATGAACACTCTTTTTACCTTTTGTGGGTACAACCAATAAATATATTAGCTAAGAAAGATGACATAGCTCATGTTTAAGTGATTAAGACAGGGATGGTATTGGAGGTTTAAGAGCTTTATTTTTTTGGGAGTTTCCCTTTCTTCCTAACCATCCCTGCTTGCATCTTTTTACAAATACAGTTATTGCTTTCTTTTAGATATAAATGAGCGGATGTAAATACATTTATTTTCTCCTCAGTGGGAAAAGGTTCATAGGACTATAGTAGTAAAAATATTTTAATTAAATTTTACAAAGATCACATTTCCATGTCCTTTATTCAGTTTTGTTGTCATATGAATCACTGTAATTGTTCTTTGATTTGCCCCATTGTGATAAAATTACAAGTGCCAGTGACTCCCATTCAATCAATTCTTAACAAAATACAGCCTTTAGACAAATATCAAACATTTTTGCCCTGAGAATGACCCCCCAATAATAAGAAGAAATATTACAAAATTATTAACGACTGTACTCCAATTACTTCTTTTTAGCTATTTAAAAATTAGGCATCTACTGCCTAAGCATCTATTGCATACAGAGTATGGAAAGAGAAAGAAAAAAGAAGGCCCTCCTGTGGGAAATAAATAGTGTAGGATGAAATGATGACTTGTCCTCTCCATTGGACATGCCTCCTAGACAATCAGTCTAGACACAATACTGAACTTTTAAATAACTAAACTCAAATTAGATTGCTTTACCCTTGGGGTGCTCCTTGCTGAAGTAGTAAGCTTCCTGAAGCATGCCTATTATTCTCTCTGGTTCTCAGTTTTCTTTTCTAAAGTCATCAGAATCCTTGCTTACTTTTATCATGGAAGATTCTATGGAAAGACGAGACGTAAATATTATGATATGTCCACTATTTCAGTTATGGAAAGTGTATACCTGAGAATCAATAAAATGTCAAAGAATTTGGTAGCTTTTCCTGTGACACACAGTTCAGTGTATTCTAGAAAACAGGACAGATAATGACAAGATTTATCTTCCCTTTTGTTTCTAAAGAAGCCTGAAGTATTTAATTTACCAAAATATTCAGCAGAACCAGACAAATTGAAGGACAAAACTTATAAGGAAGTTATATAGATTATAATGAAATGCTGGAAGCAAGGAAGAGTTCCACTCTCTTCCTTTGGGATCAAAAGGAGGATTCTATCATCTGTTATAAGTTTGGAAGCTCTGTGTGACTGCTTAGTATGCAGTCTGAAGAGAGAATCAATCTAGATAAGGCTATTCTCAGAGATTTGATTTTAAACTTCACTTGTGATACTGCCTTGGTTACAGAAATTAATGTCAAGTAGGCAACAAGGAGTTCAAGGATAATGTAAGTCAAGCAGGCCATCTTCTGTATGGGAAACGCTGTCAAAGGAAGACAAGAAAGGGCAGTCAAAGTGTTGCCAAAAAACATTCTTCAGGAAAACAGTAACCTACAGCAAATATTGCATGTCTGAAAATACTAAAGGAACCTCATGTTGCAAAAAAATGCAACATTTTTCCATATAGTTATATATATCTATATAGTATTTCCATATAGTTATGCATGTATATGTACAGACATCTTGTTTCTGCTATAATCTACATACTAAGCCAAACTCAAGTATCCCTGTTCTGTGTCATGAAATGGTCAGAATGTTTATGAAAAAATAGCTGGATTTTAAAAGCATTGTAAAAGTGAGAATTTCACTGAGAGATAAAAACATGCAACAGTATCATGGGACTTGGGAAAGTAGGGTTTCACTTGTGTCTTCAAGTATTCCTGATTTAACAGTGAACAGGAAACTGGAAACTAGGTCTTCCACACTAAAAGAGTGGTACAGTGATACTTTAGTAATAAGTTTTGGGTCATTGGCTGTTGTCAGGAAAACTACAGACTGATTTCTTATGCAAAATCTCTGGAGAGAGAGAGCAATTTTAAAAAAGGATTCACAATAACCAGCACAGCTACAGAAATTAATATGTTTCTTGAGCTGAACATTATTTCGTGTTTATCAGTGCACAAAAATTTCAAGTCACCTTAAAAATTTCTCTTCACTGGGTTGTTTTTCATTAATTCTATAATTTTTATTAATTCTATCATTCATTGGAGTTTTTTCCTCATTGTCAACTGATAGGATTAAACATAATGATTCAAGTGATTGATGTGCCTCAGATTTATCTCATGCTGTACCACAAGAAAGAGCTGGTAACATGAAATTCTCCTGTTAGTCACATTAGTAGGCCATTCACCTATAGACTAATTTGATCAGAGAGAAAAAGGACTGTGGTTTGCTGTAAATAGTTGGGGGGGATGAAGGAAGATTAAAGTTTCCCTTTACATAAAAATGCATATTCCTTCTTTTACAGGTCCTGGATAAAATGATGAAATATGCATGACAGCAGGAACTAAGACATTTAATTCCTAGCAAGCCATCCTAATCACTAGGCTAGAGGCCCACAGTAATTCCTGAAATATTTTTTTCAACTTGTGAATCTCAAATTATTCCATATAAGCCAAAGAAATATAAGTGGGACAGACTAAGAACTGTGTTTGTGATGCCTGCAATGGCCTATATCCCAGTGGATTTTGCGATGAGCAGCAGCCCTGAACTCTCAGTCACAAAAAATGAATCCACTCCCTACCCTGGTAGTATGTTTCTAACAGCTGAATTAAAGAAGCAGAATTTTTGTTGTTGTTGTTGTTGTTGTTTTCGTGTTTTGGTTTGGGGCTTGGTTTTTTTAATATATCCTAATCCATTACACATGCTCTGATAACACTTAACAGATTGCTTATTGCATATAAAACAGTCAAGTCCTTCGAACTGTGAAGCCCAAGGAGGCTGGTGCTTGAGCTGGAACTCAGCTGTTCCACACTCTTATCCCTGGAATAGGCTTTTAACAACCAGGGATGATAAAAAACTTGGCAAGCAGCTTAAAGAGGAAGTGCCATATAAAGTCAGGCAATAAAATGATGGAGCATCATGAATAGCCATGCAAAATTCTGATGAACAGAGGATTGTGCTTTTTTTTATTTTAAATCAGTGCTACTGACAATTATCCCCCCTCTCTGGGAGCTAGAACTGTTGTGTATGTGGTCCTTAGTATCAACATGTTAAGGCAATTCCTCAGACTGTGGGGTTTCCTCCCCTGATTTTATATTTTCTTTAGGAGACTATCTGTCAGTCAAATAACTGTTGAAACAACAGTACTCTGACCATTAAAAATATTCATTTACAAATGAAAAAATACTTTTTTTTCTTTCTCCTTAACCACCCTCCCTATAGCATAAGGCCTGATTTGACTAATTGTACAAAAGATGCTTCATTATGAAGGAGTCAAAAGCCTAAAACAAGAGTTATTAGGGAAAGTTTATCACAAGACCTGTGAAAGCACTGAAATAGGCTTGGGAAAAGTTGTGGACTTCCCATTTGGGATTTGATGCAGGCAATCCCCATACTGCCATGAGTCTGCGGTAAACACTCTAACACAGCTTGGAAACAGCAATTTTACCTGAACTGCTGAGCTCTACACACAACAATGCAAAATTCTAATATGCCCAATATTGTGAAAAATAGAGTAACATAGTCTATCAGTTCAACATTTGGCCTCTTCCTACTTAATTCTGAGGGATGTACTTTTCATTAGGGTATATAATTTCAACCAATGTAGAAGGAACAAAGTGAAAGTCGAGTCAAGAAAAAAGTTGGGTCAAAGTATTCAGGACACAGCCCAGAAATACTCATTATTCAGTTCATTGATCTTACTGCTTTGTTTTCAGAATAGGACTGAGTCATCAAATAACACAGAATATTTTTTTCCTGCTGGCAGCATTCACAGAGAGCAGTATTAATGCAATCTATATTCTCTGACTTGATCAAGACATAATCTTATGCTCTTCATTCAAAGGAATTTTCAATTTAAGGTCCTGAACTTTCAATGAGTCTATTTAAAGAGGTCTCTGTCCAGGCAGACAGTGAAAATGCAGACCTCAACTGCAAATAGAATTATTTTTGTAATATCACTGTTTTGGACACCTTAGAAAAATATTGGGAAAAAAAAAAAAGGTGCCATGTTTTGGGTTTTTGTTTAAAAAATTTAGTGCTTTTAAAATATGCCAGCAACATTATAAGCCAAAAGACATAACAAGAACTTCCTAAACAGCCTCCAATATTATCAAATGAGCGTGTTGCTCACCACAATAGGCATGTGCACATCTTGCCCTGGGACCCCAACTTTCTTTTGTCATAGATGAATTTTGGCAAGTGTCATTCAAGCATATGAATTCAAATTTTTCAGAGTAAGAAAGAGTTTCAGAGTCCTTTAGACATTCTGCTTTACATGTGCCAACTCAACTGTTTCCAAAAGCTTTACCAACCCTTAATGGAGTCAAGTAGGGTGGCTGTTATCAGTGACTTTCAACACTCTAACCCCCCTTGACAAAGTTTGAAAACTTATCTCTAAAAAAAGATTATTTTGAAGAAAGAGATTGAAAAGAGTCAGAATAACGCACAGAAGTGAACTCAGATTTCTCAGTTCTCAAGGTGTGACAATTATTCCACTGCTTATCTATAACTTCATTAGTTTATTAAAAAAAAAAAAGAAAAGAAAAGAAATTAAAACTACTGGTTAGTGCACCTTGGGTATGCAGTTTATTTTTTTTCCTCTGGAGGAAACCATTTGTGCAATATTAAAACTCATATGAGATGACAGAAATCTGAATATCAACAGAAGCTTCTTTATCCCCAGAGAAAAAGAGATACTAATTACATCAATTATTTACCAAATATTCAGGTAAAAATTGTCTCTGATAAAATTTAGATTTCTGGCCAAGATTTTCTTCTCAGGCACAGTTATACTAAATTTGCTTTTCTGTTGACTTCTACTTTAATTTTTTAAATGCAAATGCAATCTATTACCAAGTAAGCGAGGTGTCTTATCTTTCTTTATCTTCTTTGAGGAACTCTCTCTCTATGTATATATATATAAAAATAGATAATACATGAAAAAATAATATATATTATAATTTATATATATATTTAACTGTAGATTAGGAAGGGGTTGCCAGTTTGCTCTTAAGGATGACATCAGCTTAATCAATTTAACTTTTTTGTCTTTCTAGTTTGTACTTCATTCTAACTATTAATCATAGACGACGATCAATAAATAGTACCAGGAGACATATTTCACTAAATCATCAAAATCACCTAACTCAGGAGCCTTTCATTATATTTTCTCTGTCCAGCTGAGGAGGGAAGTGATAGAGAAGCTTTGGTGGGCATCTGAAGTACAGCTAGGAGCAGCTCACCACAGATCTGTGCAAAATAAAATCAAGAAGGCATAGAAGAGTTTTGAGATGTTCTCAGTTTTTAAAGTTACACTTACAGATTTATTTTGCAAACAGCATGGACCATAAATTTGGCTGTACACTGGGCTAAGGGTTGATTTTCTAAACAGCTGAATGTTTTCTGAAAAGCTTTTAGTTCTTTTAGCTTAAGTATTTCCTTTTCCTTTCATTAGATGATCGACAATGTCCAGAAGGACTCTTTCCCTCAGCTGTCTCTCCCTGTGCTGTTTGAGATGCTGTCAGGTACCACAGCTGGCCAACAGCTGCTGCTCCAGACCTGTGCAAATCCCCCACCGTGTGTCTTCCTGCTCCAAACAGGTCATTCTAGTTACTCTGAGTATTGCAAAAAAGCACATCACAAGCATCATACCTTATAAAACAAAATTCAGTATTGTAAATCCCTGAACTGCATTTGGAAAACCCAACATGCTTAGCCATAGTTGTAAACTAACACTAATATTAATATACACAGTGGTTTCTAACATCTATATTGAATTAGACAGGTTTTCTTACTTATTATTTAAATCATGACTGCACTGATATAACAATTCAACATAAATCAGATATAAATTTAGCTCTTGGATTTCTTGCTTTGTTTTTGTTGGGGTTTGAGCTTTTTTTGTTTTGTTTTTATGTATGTGTGTAACCTTCATATGAAAACTACAATTTTCAGAATTTTTCTCAAAACCTCTGGGTTTTGAGAGGTTCTTTCACCCAAGCTCCAAGTTGGATAGATGCCAGCCAATCTTGATCTGAGGGATGTGAGCTCAAGCTACTTTAGTAATCCTAATGAGAGTACAGCACTGGGCTAACAAAGATGCACGGATTTCAGACCAAAGCTGGCTGGCCTTTAGCCAGCTCCAAGCACACATAAGTGAGTGTAGGTTTGTCTGCAAAAGGCCAGGAAGATTTGCTGTGCCTTGCAGTAAGTCAGATTCCCAGCACTTCATGAAATGATCACATTTTGCACAGTCAGGTGTTGAATGGCAAAATCTCTGGAAGCGTCCGTGGCTAGTGTTTGAATAAATATGTCATATATCAAGAGACCTTCTCTGGCATAATAAGACTGCCAACTACACACAAAGGCAAGAAGGAAAAATTAAGTCCCAGTGAGATGTAGGAAACTAGAAAATGTCTACTTGATGTCAGGATTATACATGCAGGGGTTTTTGTACCCAGAGACATAATATTAACTGGGGATGAGGTACAAAGGTAAAAATGGCTGTTCATTAGAAGTGTTCATTAGAAGTGTGATATCTGGACTATTTCACATGTGGGCACTTCTGAAGCTACTTATGTTAAAATAATCATGTACTTGTACCAGACAACACTTCAAATAAATTTGAAAAGCTACCTATGTAACTAATGTGAATACAAATCCATCATTTCATACTTATATGATTTAAAAATGTTTGGAAAATGAAAATTTTGCAAGAGATAAAATATGATGTAGGCGGTTATGAGAAATTATATTTATAACATCATGACAACCCATTTTGTCAACACACATCACTTGAGAAATCAAGATTTTATATATAAGCATAAATAACAGAACTTGAGAAGATTTTGTCTGTTGCTGTGTACTGTTTTTTATGGAAGATAATAACTTCAAACAAAATAATGTTTACTCATGACTTCATACTTCTGCAATGTGAAATGTGTGACATTTTACGATAATTTTAGTGACTGATGAAAAGATGTATGCAGCAAAAGTTTACAGTTCTATTTAACCTAATCAGAATCAGTTAAGAACTTCATCAATATTAATTCTAATGATGCTGCCACTTCCAGTATATACAAAGAGATAATTTTCCTGTTGTTATGCTATTATATACATTTGGATGGAGGGAATAAACAGAACAAGAATTTTTGTTCTTACATAAGCAAGAAGTAAAAGTTTTGAAATGCACATTTTGCACATACCACATTTTGAAATGTGGTAGAAAAAAAAGAATAAATAATCAACAATCTTTTTCTGCTTATTATAACACTTGTGTATTTTATATATTAACAACATCCAGTTGACTAGAGCTCCTTATGTTTGGAGCAAAATTATTTGAGTTCACACCAATCAGCTTCTTCATACTTAGTAGGCAAACAAAAAGTGCCAGCAGATTTTGACTATTGTTTAAGTGAATCATCCAGGAAAAGTACCAAATATAATACGCATCTATTTCAATGCAGAGAGATATGAGAATTGCCTATGCTGCTCACACACTTCTTACAGTGTAGCGTAATGTGTGATGCATCTTGCAATGTAATTCTCTGATATTTTCATCATCTCGCATCCACACAAATTGTTCAGCACCCACACATACAGTGAACATGTCCATACCTGGGGAATGCATACGTATATGCATAATGTATATGTCTGTCATGAACAGACATATATGTCTAAACAAACTATGGCAATCAATCAAATCCCCAAAGTGGGATTTTACGCATCATTTCTTGGGATAGCCTACTATAATGTACTGTTAGCAGAACAAAGTGTGCAATAAAGCAGTCAGAGTGATTGTAATTTAGAGGAAAAAAAGGACTTTTCATCTGGTTTTAAAAAATGGCTTTAGCAGCTATTAGACAGCACTCCAGTGGGAGGACATTATCTGAGGGTACATAGATTGGCCTCGGTTAATTCTGCCTAAGTAATTGTCTAGAAGTGCCAATACTGTTTGCTCAGTTGCTGAATCCCTCTGTAGTCAGAGGAGAGACAGGAGCAACTTCAAAGGGAAAATTATGCCGTGTAAGTCTGATCCAGCTTTTTAAGAGCCTCAGCCTCTCCACTTGTGACAACCAACACACCACCACAATGGAAGACTCAGAGGAGGAAGGCAAGAAAGATGAGCTCAGGGAAGGAGGAAAGGTGTGGTCACCAGTCACTGTAGAGAAAACTGATTGAACTGATCTCAACATGGCAGGGACAGGAGGGTGACCTTGCTGGCTGATATCCACTGTACCAGTGGGCCTGCAGGCTGTAAACAGCTTTCCCCACCATAATTACTAGAGAGCAATGCTTCCTGAGCTAGCCAGACCACCAAACCCAGGAAAAATTATAAATGCTGCACAGCTAATGAAAGGAACTTAAAAGAGAACTGGGCTTGAGTTGGCTTTTACTCACATGCTCCTTCACTGCAGCTGGGGACACCTGGTGTCATGACATGTCGGTGAGGTTAGAGGGATCAGTAATGGGAAGCACCTTTGTGTTCTGGTTCAGCTGTATATTTCAATTCCTCTGTTATGTTTTGTTGTGACTTCAGATTATTTCAGTATTACTTTCTTATGTCAAAATCACATGTAATGCCAACTATCTTCACATAAGCAAATTTGGTGTTAAACATTAAGCTCTCCTTGTGTGATATAGCTAAAAAAAAAAACATTCAGACTGGACTCTGACACCACTGAACATAGGAGGCAGTAAGACACAGAACCCTTGTTTAGGTGACACACAAGTCTAATTGAGATGTGATGAATAAGGGACAAATGAGATGTTCAGGATTCAGGTCACTGGATTTCAAGTAGCATGGTGCCTAATAGGATTTCAAGGACTACACATAGCTGGGTTTAATCGATACAGGATGGTCATTTAGGAAAGAATAATTCATTTAGTCATTTAAGAACAGCATAATTCCATTATGAGCAGCATTTTTCCAAATTGGTGTCTCCCTATATACTAGGTACTCTGGCATTGTTGGGGAGCTTAGGATGTTCTGTGGGTGATTATCTGTTAGTAAGCAGAAAAAAAAGTTAAGTATAGAAAAAAGTCTATTTCACATATGGGCCTTACACTTTACCAAGTAATAGACATTTTTCAGGTAGTTCTGTGAGCAAATGATGGCAAATTTACACCTTCTAGAATATGTAACTGTATTAATCACATTAAAGAAAATGCAAGTGTTCTGTATGTTATGATAAAAAAGAGAGACGGTACTATCAGTACAGGAGTTGCACTTCAGCAATCACTTCTGGCTGTCAAAATAACTGATTCTAATAGGAAGATTCAACAGAGAAGAGAAAGTGCAACCATATATTATGCAAGGAAAAAATTCATCACAGTATCATGTAATTTACAGACAGTGAATTGATTGGCCCAGATTCCTGAATTTTTAATTTTATCTGCTGTCAGTACAATCACTGTAGTTCATGCCAACACCATATGTTACCTCACATAAATGCCATTCCGCTTCTGTGCGCTTTCAGATAATGAAGATCTAGGAGAACTCTACTCGCTTGGCTGAATCACTTGTGAGGTTTAAAGAAACTTGGCTCTGTGTATTCCTGTTTCTACAGACTGCACTTGGTCCATGAACAGGTGTGAGTATTTGGTAGGAAGACAGATATGTAAACAAAACATTTTTGCTTAAATAAAACTTCGGGAGAAAATGTTCAAAGACAGAGAAGTACATGCAAAAACTTTGCCAGGTAGATTTGTGTTTTCAAATTATAATATTCATAAAAATCATTTGAAATGAGAATCATATAAGTAAAATACTAATGAGAGTAGAGAATAGAAGATAATTTATATTTTAAATTTTAATTTTAGAGCAAAATCTAACATACAAACTTCAAGAGCAATGGAAGCAAAGCTGATATGTATAAGAGCTCAAAAGCCAAAGACAGACATGAAAATGAGAACAGCTGTCATTTAGAATATGGTATTAAAGGATTTGAAAAAACATGGCATAATTGAGGAAAATCTTAAATATCTCTTATCCAAAGTTTACACAAAAAATTCTATATCTGTGGCATTACTTCAAGTCTACAGTTACAGACAATTTAAAAACTCATATATATATATGCTGCATTACACCTTATAGCAAGTAATTTTCAGACTTAAAATCACTGTAACAATTTGTTTCAGCTGATCACTTAAAGCACCTTAAATAATTCAATGCAAAATTCTTTGTTCTCCTATATACAGCATAAAGCAAAAATAAAGCAAAACTGAACTGTGCTTAAATAAGCTAGACTAAATTATAGCAGTAAATGGGCATAGTAGTGTTTTATTCCCAAACTAGAAATAGGATTTTTATTTTTGCAATGCTGAGCAATAGAAAAATTACTTAAGAAAATTAATTAACAGAGCAAGCAACAGTTACCACCTTTCTTAAAAATAAAACTGGCTATCATTATAACGTTAGGTGTGGATCTCATCCAGAAAGTGTTTGATAGGTGTGTTGAAAAGATGCCTGCAGATAGGGCCTGTTGGGGATTTAGTGAGAAGAAAATCTAATTCAATGATCAGTGTTTGGATTTGACATGAGATTATCAAGTAGCTGCTCAGTTTGAAATTGCCTAAGATAATTCTGTCTATATACAGAATCAGAACTTTTGGTTCCCTGTTAATTTTTTTGATGACTGTTGGTGTTGAGGTAGGCATTTTGATGATCACAGCTTCTTATATGTGCACATAAATTCTGTGGGCCAGTGCCAAATTTATTAACCAACTTGTGATGCAGAAAATCTCTGTCAGAGGCAGGGAATTACTTGATTCCTGGAAGCAAAGGCAGTTCATGATTACAGACCTGATCTAGAATTAAGGGAAATGGCTAGTTTAATTCCCTGCACTGTCACAAACTTTCTGTGACCTTCACCAAGTCCTGCTGGATACATCTATTTATATGTGTACCTATCTCCAGATTTTTTCTAAATGAATCAGTGTGAACCTCTGAAGCAGCACAGTTGCATACACACAGATCTGTGAAGCATGGAACTCTGGAAGCTAATTCACTCAATTTCTCATCCAGTAATTCCTTATCAGCCAGATTCTGGGACTGAAAATATCTAAAATAATTAAGCTTTAGCAGCTATGACATCTTTCTGAAACAAACAACCTACCCCCCCCCCCCCCCCAAAAAAAAAAAAAACCCAACCAAAATAAAAAAAAAGTAAGCCATTTCATTACCTTCTTTTCTGCTTCTTTCCTGCTCAGCAGGAACCAAATATTTATTTAAAGACACTTCCATCACTCTGATACAGACACAATCCAGATGGTATTTCTGGTTATATTTTACTCCTTACAGAGCTGTTACTTCAATATTGCATGTTTAGCAAATGGAGAAGGAAGCTTCACTGAATCATGTGGACAGAACACTAAGTTGCTCATTCCACAGATAGCCATGGTTCCCTTGACTTTGGCATTATTAATGAGATTCGAGCTATGAAGTTGAAATTTGCTATTCAAACACCTTTAAAAACAAACAAAATGAAATAAGATGACTAAGATATTGCTTTGTCACTTCTTTGTGTCAAAGTAATGAAAACATTATATCAAATTCCAAAGAATGAAAAATTAAACATTTCAAAAAGGATTGAATAGGTTGAATGTGATGTTACGTATTTCCAGAAGTCAGAAACTATTGCGGAAGCGTCCTAACCAAAGGTTTCAAAATTAAAAGTATGGTTACTGTTTGGTTTCTATTCCTATTGTAACAGTTGCATTTTTTTCAGGCTCTGCAAGAGTTGGGTGACAAAGAAACTGCATAAATAAACCTGTCATTCTTTAAAGCTGTGTTTTCAGAAAAAAAAAAAAATCTTGATAGCGAAATTGGAAGACTTAAAGAAAGCTATTCATGATACCCAGGAGAATACAAATCAATAAAGTTCATGGCTCAGAGATTCTCATTGATTGGAACATACTGGTAGCACAGTAATTTCAAAAACCAATGCAGGGTTTGCCAACCACACCACATTTTGTGATTGTAGACAATAAAACTCTATGACCTAGAAACAG
The DNA here is from genome assembly GCA_013401135.1 of Cettia cetti. Classification (NCBI taxonomy): domain Eukaryota; kingdom Metazoa; phylum Chordata; class Aves; order Passeriformes; family Sylviidae; genus Cettia; species Cettia cetti. The sequence goes on from VZUI01085167.1 coordinate 38,311, forward strand.
CTCTCCACGGTACAGGCCTCTGTATGACTTAATGTGCTTGACTCCAAAATGGATCAGCTAAATACTGACCACTTGAAATGTATTTCAGAAGATTATAATACTCATACAACATGTTTAATATAAAGAAATCCATAAAGTACTGTCAGCTGAAGAGTGTAGACATTTTAAGCATAAAGGAAAACTAATATTTCAAGGAAAATTCTGTCTTATGAAAACGTGCTTAAATGCCATGTATTGCCCTTTAAAAATGCACCGAACTAAACTTTCATTCATTCAGTAGATGCTGAAGGCATTATTGGTTGTCACAGTCAATTCGTGCATGCTGCTATGCTAGTAATTAACTTCAAGTCAGCAAGGGGAAAAAAAAATCAACTCCTCTTGCTCATAGACGTATCTCGGTTAAATTCTTAAGCAAAAATAGCCTTCTCTATCAGTTGTTGCTGTGAAAAAAAATGCAGATTATGTCTGAGCTGTACAGTAGCTTATTCTGACTCATGGTACACACTGTGAATGCTATGTTTGCAGTTCCAAACCATGGAAAGAAGCATGAAACAAATTTCTACATAGAGCATTAACTCCTGCAGAGCTAAGCAGCTATACTTGAGTATTTAATTGAAGTATAAACACATAATATAGATAAATATAATTATAATAATATGATAATCTCCAGTTAGGGTTGCTTGGTAAAGAAGCAGCCCTAGATCTCAGGCGAGTTATTTGTTTGACAGAGTCTGTGTGGTGCTGAGGCACTCATGCCTCAATGCCTGAGTCAGGAAAAGCTGAACAACAAGAAGACCAACAACCCCATGGTTTTTATTTTTTTTTCTTTTACATAAATTTTATTTTCAAACAAAAAAAACCTCTAGGTTTTTCATGGATTGAATGCTTCCCTGAACCATCAGGAGCTGTTATTCAGTTTTCCCTTAATAATTTCTGATTTTCATGGTAAAATCCGTATATTCATTTTCCTTCCCATCCCTCCATCACTTGTGCTATGCCTACAGCCCATATCCACAGGAACTGATCTGCTCTGCAGCTTATGAAGAATGAGTCCTTGCTTACCTCAGTCTCTAGAGAAGACTTCGTAAGAATCTTCTTCACTGTCTGGGAACAGACTTGACAGGGACTGTTTGTTTCTTTTTTTTTTTTTTTTTTTTTTTTTTTTTAAGTGTATCTTTCAGACTGCTTCAGAGAGTTCATGCTTCACCTCTGTCTCTAAAGTCATATATCAGGTGACAGAAATTGCTAGTGTCCAAGCATGGATATACTGCTGAGTGAATCTTTTCTCACCTGCTACATCTACATCCCTTGTTAGGAGCATTGGCTGCCAAGAAAGGCAGATACTATTCCCAAGCCTTTCTATCTTAATTTGATTATTTTTTTCTTTATTACTTCCAGATAAATACTTCAGGATAGAAAAAAACTCACATTTTATGTGTTTGCCTATTTCTGCTTTCCAGTCTTTTTTTTTTTTTTAATTTATCCTGTTTGTAATAAAAAAAATACATTTACATGTTATCTGAAGGACCATTAAATCCTATCCCCAGTGGTGCCAGAAAATCATTTGGCTTCAGGCCATGTGAACAAATATTCTGCAAGCCTTTTCCAGTTTGCTAAGCTGACTGCTTGCTATAGAATTTTTCTCTCAGACACCTGATATGGTTTCTCCAACACATGTGGGGTCCTGTCCTTTTTCCTTACAGAGTCCAAAAAGTCTTCCTATCTTTCACCTCCTCATCTTTTTTTCTCCTCCTCTTCCTAACAGTCTCCCGCTTAGCACCTTACACACTCCAGAATTGGAAGGCTGTATGACACAACCAAATCTGTCATCATAGCTGAATTTTTCTTAGGAGCACTCAAGAACCAGCAGAGCTTGAGAAGCTCATACATCTTCATTGTTCTGGAGTGCCCCTGAGGCTGGTCTGAGCAGTGTAGTTTTGGGTAGACATCTGGGTGAAATTTAAATTGGGTAAAAATTAGTACAGAATGGACACTGTCTTTCATAAAGAAATAAAGGCAAAAGCAAGAGGAAAGATAGCCTATACAATATCAATTATCTATTATCCATGATTATCATCGTAAGAATTGTTAAAATCCCCAAGTAGGAACAGGTGTTTGGCACTACGGATTTTTGCAGTATCCTGGACACTGAAGGTAAGCTGAGTGCGTGGTCTGAGCAGTAAAATTCTGATATCAACCTCAGACACAAAATCCTTAGAGGTTATACCAATGCTGAGACCAAGCTCATATAAAGCCTGGATGACCTTGATGCTAAGCCAGTTCTTTTTAAAGCAGGTTCTTCTGTGAAGATGACAAAGCCAAGCAGAAGTGAACATCACTACAGACACTTAAACACATCGTCACAGCTCTTGCAGGCAGCAGTGCCCCCAAAAGCAAATGCTGAGAACATCTGTCTTCATTATATTTCAGCATACTCCACCAAGGTAGAAAGGTCTTACTATAATCTCCACATTCTACTGCATTATAGGTTTAAATACAAATGAAGTAAATCAGAGGTTAGGTTAGAAAAAGTACCTTCACTTGTAAAATCAATTCTACTACTCTGCAAATCATTTATTTTTTCCAAAAGAATAGCACATCCTACAAGCAAGGAAAACTCATTTTCCAGACTTTTATGCAAAAAACCTAAATAGAGACTCCTCATATCTCAAAATTAATCATGACTTGTTGAGATTTCTTCACCCCAGATAACTATGATTTCTAATTACAGTAAGTTTTATTTGCATATATCCCTACCTTGCCAAGCTAAGAACAGTTCAGATACATTGCAAAAAGATATGGCTAAGAACAGGCACCCAAGAGAGTCATTATAAAAATATGGTTTCGTATCACCTGTCAGTTCAAAACATTTCTACATATGGTCATGGCTTAATGCTTCCCATTACTCTTCTCATGCTCATATTCTCCTTTCAAGTCCCCTCTGCAATCAGTAGTATGTTGGAGCCAGTGAGCACTGCAAAAACAGTGGGTGTAAATCACCCCCAAACTGGTGTTTTTATGATCCCTCCTGCTGTTGTTCCTCCTCTTCCAGCTGCTTCTCCTTCTGTTATTTTGCCACTTTACAGAATAAGGGCAATAATCTGAATTTTGCAGACTCATCAGTTGACAAACATTTTTGAAAAAGAATGCCAGCCTTCAAGAATTTTAGTTTCCATAATGCTTGTTTGGTAATTTCCATAATAATTTCCAATCTGGTAGCCAGTTTAGCACTGAACACTGTATGGAGGCTAATTTGGCATTGGTTTTTGCCACTCTAAGGTCATACAAGTTGCCAATGAGATTGTGGCAACATTATCTGTAGTTAGACTTCAAACAGGAAACATGGCACAAGGAACTTTTAGGAATGGTACAGATATTCAAAAGACTTTATTTTAAAATCTTGACCTTTTTTTGTCCAGTTGCCATCATGCCATCCAGTATAATTCAAAAAGCCTGTTTTAATCTCTTCACTATGCAAAAGCCATAGCTACTGAACAATCCTCTCGACCCACATTCAAGTTTGGAAGTCTCATTTCAGAAAGAAAAGTTGTCCCAGCGTGTCATTTTTTCCTCATAAAGAAACAGCTTCAACAGAAGAGTCATCAAGTATTCTTGGCTATTACTTCAACTAATAGAGCTATTTAAGGAGTAGATAATTGGGCACATCATGGATTCATCTGCTTTTCATTTCCAGCACTTGGAAGATTAACAAAATTAATCCAAGTGACAATAAAATTTTTAAGAACTGAAAAAGCTATCTGGGACATTGCCAAAACTAAAGGTAGTATCTATGTCTAAAAATGTCTTATTTGCAAATCAACTCTACAGCATTTCTTTACCCTAATGGCACTTATCCTTTAGATACTCAAAAGAAATCATGTGTGCTCTGTTGGCTATGCAGGTATTTGACTTTTGTTTCATCTTTTATTCTGCATTTAGTGATCCAGCAGAAATCTGAAAGGCCACCTGTTTTACACACAAGACCACCATTAATTGTACCAGGTCAGTGATGCAATTTGAAAGAATTTTTCTGGATTTACCTACATTGAAATAAATTATCTTGAAATAAATTATTTTAAATGACGAAACACAGAATTGTTTTTAAAGGGAAAAACAATGAAATAGAAAGGAATAGGAGACGACTATCATAAAATTTTGTGTATTTTCCATTAAGATAAGAGAACTTAAGAAAATTTTTTAAAATAGTTTTTTCCTATTATTTGACCCTAGTTAACAGTATCTAACTTAATGTAATTCCTTCATTTTTTAAATAAATTAAGCAGGATAGCTCTCTGAATGGGAATATATTTCATTTCTTACTTTCACTGACTTTACATTCCTTTGAATACATTGAAGAGAATCTCTTTTATCTTTCAACACAAAAGTTCATTATCACATCCAATTAGTTAAAACTAAATTGAATTCTCTGTACACTGGTCATATCTTTTTGATGCCTGGGTATTGAAAAAAAGGAACACAATATCATTACATTATATAAAGAAGGACACAGTTTCACATTCATATTCTCTTCATATGCATTTTAGAAAATCACAATAGATTTTTGCTCCTGCCATGTCAAATTGCAAGGTGATACATAATTAGCCAGGTATGAAAAAGAACAGAAAAAAGAGTATTTATATCCTGCAGGGTCAAATTGTATTTTGAATTGTTCCTTAGCAAGGATTTGGAGTTTGCAATCTTCTCTTTAGCAGACTTACGATTTCCCCCAGGTCTATTCATTTGAAATGCCTGTAGAAACCTTTTTCAGTCTTTACAGAACAATTGAAACTTTCCATCTTTCATCAGAAGTCTTTGATAGTGCAATGACTACAATGAGGTGCAGAATTGAAAAGGACTCTTCTGTCCTTTGACCTATTCATTACATGAGATATCACGAGCAGCCTTTGGAACTCCTTCTGAATTTCTGACCACATAGGAAAGAAATACGGTCATAGTGCACACCAGCTGCTTCCTGCATAGATGATCCATTTTTAACCCACTCCCTCGGGTTTTCTTTACATTTCTATTGTTATTGCATGATCTCCCGAACTTGTTTTTTTTTTTTTTATTATTATATTCTTAAGCCCACATTCTGCTACTGACCTTTGCTTTGCAACCATTTTGCATTTTTCTGCTTAAAAAGAATGCACATTTTTTTCAAGAATTTTTCGTCATACTTGTATCATCATTATTTTTATATGGATGAAAATACTTTCCGTCTAAAATATAACCCTTATTGCCTTTGCGAGGAACAGTCAAAAGTGAATAAATATGTGTATATAGGTATCTAAATTAAATGTCATATCAAATAGAATCCTACTCACAAGCTTCCTTTTTTAGGACCATCTGGAAGATAATAAGCATACTACTGTGTACTAAAAAATAAAGAATAGATGACAGGAAATCTCAAAACAAGTAATCTAATACATATCTATATTTTTTTTAGTCAATTCAACAAAAGGATTTTATATTATGTTCATACGTAAATCTCTCATTTTCCAATTGATTAATTAAATTGCCCATAAGTACAAATATTTCATGGCCCTGAGTATAACACCTTGTGTGTAGCTCATGCCGTTTACCTTGATATGCCACAGTATAACATCTCCCATTCCATCTCCCATTTGTATATCCTTCTCCATAAAGTACCATAGGTATCAGGTTAAATTAATTTTTTTGATGAAATATAAGTATACTGTATATTAGTTCAGGGTCAGATGCTAAAGCTCTCTTAAACTCATCATGAGTAATGTTCTGTAGGTCTAGTGCTGCTTGGCTCCTCACTGAGAAAGAAACTTGGCATTGTCCTGCAGATTCCACCAGGCTCTGTTGCACAAAATAAGAAGAAGGAATCTCCCACCCCAGGCTCTCTGGATTACTGTTTGAAAGCTGTCAGAAGTTCTTCACTTTCTGGGAAAATAAAAAATGTGAACACAGACTTCTAATTTAGGCAGCATTAAACACACTGCTTAAGCACCACATCTGTGTTTCAGATGCAGAATCCAAAAGCATTTGGCGGAACATTAATGAATCAAATTCCACAATGTGTAAAGCAAATAGTAATGTATACACTGAATTTTCCACTTTAATTCCAAAGTCCACTCTGCTAAATAGAACAGAATTCTCTTTGTTTACTACACTCCCTGTTGCAGGACCCTATCTTCATTTCTCCTGTTGCACAGCATGGTTATATGTAGTTTGCATTCAACAAATGACAAGATTCATTGAATTCCACACCCTAATCTGTGATTTAAAAATATATATATACACGTCTTTTCCAATGCTGCACAACACTTTTATTATCAGAAGTGTAGAAACAATCCTGGGAGAGAATATCTTCATTCACCTGTTTTTTTGATAAGCTCCATCCATATTTTGTTTCAGACTACCTTAATGGATAATTCTAAAAACATAACCACATTCCACAAGCATAGCATTCCTCCTACATTGAAAAACTGAATTATTTTTCAGTTCTTTTGCTGGTAGATGAGTTCCTTGTTGCTCATTTTTTTCTTTGTAAAGAGCCAGGGTACAAATAAAGTGTGTGCATTCTACTTAAATGAAGCATGATGTCTGCACCTACTTTAAATACCTGCAGTTATTCAACTCACAGTTACTGTTGTCTCTGTCTTCAAATGCTTAAAAGACCAGAAACTGGAATAAAAACGCTCATCAAAATTGACAGACGAAAGGCTTTATTCAGAGAACCAGAAAGAAGATGAAATACAGAATGAACTTTTAATTAAAATAATAAAAAAATCTTATGAGGAATCTGACAGAAAATATTTGTGGAATGAATCTTCAGCTTTTATTTTTAATTGAATAGACAGATTGGTAAATAGGTAGGCAATCATCTAGTAAATACTCAAAATATCATGAATTTTATTGGCACTTTGGAGGAAAATATTGGTACTCCTGAGTATTTCTAACTATTTCACAAGACAGGCAATTCTTAAAAACAACAGCCTATTAAAATATGTGTTTTAAATAATGGGAGGTCACTGGAGATTTAACACTGAGTACTTTATTTTCTCTCTGTAATAATATTTAGGATATTTTTACCAGTTAGGCAGTGAACACTCTTAAAAAAATATATATTATTGTTTCCTATATTATGGTGATAGTGTGGTGAAGACTTTGACAACCAAAGAGGTATCAGCCATAGTTTTTCTCTTTAGGATTACTTGATCAACTCTTTCAGATCTGTGTCCTCAAAAAATGTCTGTTTTTCCAGGTGTATAATTTGGTTTAAAAGAACATATCATTTTTGTCCCCAAACACATATTTTGAATAATGTTTTTACTTGTTCATCTGAGAAAATAATGATTCATAAAATGCGGTACAGAGCACTTTGAATATCCTATTTTAAATCTTCTGAGCCACATAAAATGGAAGAGCTGACAAAAGTATAGTCTCCTCGGAAAACCATTTGAAATTATTATCAGTACAGTGTATTTTCATTTATTTAAACTCTGCTAAGAATTTTAAGGAACATTTCAATCTGTTCTAAATTAACATATTTACTCCATTATGATATGTGGACTGCAACTATTAACATGAATTCTGTGACTCAAGATACATAATCCTTCTCTTCAACTGGTGTAAGAGATAACTACACTTTTTAGCAAACTTTGTCCTACACTGAAAGAGCCTCACAATGTAGTCCTTCTTTCAACGATATATAAATTCTTATCATTGAAAAAAGAAACAAAACTTAGTGATCTCTAGGACAAAACCTTGGGAAAAGCAATGCTTCAAATTACTTCAGTCTTTGCAAGAACAAAAACATGCATTCTCTCACATTAAAATGAAACAAAACAAACCAACCAAACAAAAAAAATAAAAACAACTCCTGACAGATTTCAACAACCACTTGATAGGCTACAAATTAATTTCTAACTCCATCATTGCATATTAAAATGCAGCACTGGACTACTGAATTTGGCATCTTGGTTGCTAAATAATGCTTTCAGGGAGCTGTATAGCATATAAGGAGTTTCCTAAAAGAGAAAGACTGCCTTAAAATACTCGTTCTGTAATAATATTAAAAATACACATTCCGTAATAATATTAAAAATCATAAATTAAGAGGGAAAGGGAAAGTGAAAAGAGTTATCAGTGCAAGACAGTATGTAAAGGCTATATTTTAAATATCTTAATTATGGGAAAGTAAACCAGCCACTGAACAATTAAGAGGCTTTGCACATTTAGTTCCTCATGCAAAAATTAAATTAAAAAAAAAAAGAAAAAAAAAGAAAAGAAAAGCTTTTATTTTCTTATGACAAGATTCCATAGTGAGCCTGTTTCTCATTTATACTGAAGGCCACTTACATGTTACTGGCAGGGTTAAGGGGACTTTCAATGAGTGTAAATGTAATTTACGTTCAACCAAAATTGAAGAGTTGATCTCTCCCTGTTCTGCAGTTCCATTCTAATACATAATTTACATATAACTGAATCATTAATGTCAGCTAAAATAATTAATTTTTGAAATCCTATATAAACTTAGTACCAAGCTTCATTTTTAAAGATGTTGCTAGGTGGCCTTTAATTTATATGATGTACAGTAACCTTTTCCACTGGTAAATGTGCAGTTTGATCTGCCAATTAATTTAAAAAGCTGTTCATGCCAGGGAAGATGTTCAAAGGATGAGCGCACTTCTGATAGGGACACCATAAAGCTTCTTTTCTGTTCAAAAGAAAGATAACTTTTCATCAGTACCTAGCATTAACATAGATTTTATTACACTTGATGCTGTCCTTCAGCAAATAGCACACAAGAAAAAGAAAACCCAACAGCTTTGTAATAGGTCATACCAACCACATCTAATCCTCTCCACTGCACCTGAGAAACTTTTTTGGATTATTGCTACCTCATTCTGTTTTATTAAATCAATTGAACTCTACATCAGAAGACTGAGAGAAAATTTTAATTTATTTTTGGAAGATGATACTGAGTGTCAAAAATAATCACAGAGGTTTTATGAAAAAATACAAACATAAATAAATTAACAAACGTGAATTGTGAAGTCAGTTTTGGTTGCTGATAAGCCTGATGTTTGGTCTCCTTTCCAATCACAGAATCCATCCACGTATTTGTGGATATTCCACATTCCCTAGAGACCAGATCATTGAATGAAGACAGCAAAAGATAGAACATAAAGTTTTGTAAAAACAAAATTTGAAGACACTCAAAACCAAGAGTGGCACACAACCCTAACTTTTAGTTTGGAAAGTGATCAGGAATGACTGAAAGAAGCTGCTTGAAGACCTCTGAAAATTTATACAGCAGTAGACTCAGCAACTTCTCAATAGAAAATTTACTAATTTAATCCACTTAGATACTTTTAGATTTTACTGCAGCTTTCCATTGGCTCTATTTTCAAAAGTGTGGAAAAGCATGAAAGAGTGAAACATGTGCCATGAGATTGATCCAAATCTTTTATGTCACTTCTGTCCCAAATGTTTTTTTAATGGCAACTCAAAGCAGAGGGAAAATCCATTATATAGTACGGATATTGCTGTGCAAACATGAAAGTGCGAAATTTTTCTTTTTTACTAAATCATTGTGACACCATCTGCTCAGCATTATTTTCATACTGCTTGACCTATTTCCATACATCAAGGCCAAACCAGTCAGAAAACAGAAAAAAAAATGTCACTTGATAGTAACAGATGAAAAAATGGGATTTGTTCTGCCGTTGCTATGATAAAATTTTAACCCATCCCAAAGCCTTACTGAAACAACTGCTTAAACACAAAATCTATTTTCTTATTCCAAAACAGTCTATTCACTGCTAATGACAAAGACTCAAATAGTCACACTGTTAACTTTTCAGATCCACTCATAGGTTTTTATGAGCCATACATATATCAGCAACAGAGCAAAATGCTGGAGACAGAGCTGAAGAAAACAGCCAAAATACATTGAAGTCCACGTGAATATAAAGCATGAGCAATGAAGACACCAACCACATTTAATGTCATTTCCCCTTGACTTCCTCACAATGAGGAAGAGAGTGGACAGCAGCAGAACCTCTGTAGTTCTAAACAGTGAATGAGATGCATGTACCCTAATTCCTAATTCAAATACTCCCTGTTTTCACACTGAGACTGCATCTCAAATCAAGCTTTCTTAGAACCCCACAGGTACTACAGGAGGATATGCTCACACTACAGTATTTCCAGGGCCCTTGCTACTCAGATCACTCAAGCAATTGACTGCAGTGTAGTGCTCACCTGGGTAACAACCCCAGGTTTCCTTTTTGATGGAGTTGGTGCACTGGTTTCTCTCACAGGATTTAATCAGAATGCAGCACAGATATTGCCATCAGTAAGGTATTGGTACAGTCAAGAAAAGACCAACCATAGACCTATTTACAGACCTTGTATTTTTTTTACTCAAGCAACTTGCCAATTATGCTTTATTTAAGTATTTTGGTATTCTGCTGTAATCAGCATATTCCGTTGTGCAATAAAATTGAACATCAGCACTTGAATACAAGTATCACTTGAGATGTGATGGAGTAAGTGGACCTGACATAAAGGTGGAAGACTGATAAAGAGTGACCAAGCTAAAGGATGGTCTAAGAAAGTGATCTTTGCAGGATGAGTGACTGGGGTAAAATGAGACAAACCAATTCAGTGACCCCAGTTAGTATGGCTATATTAATAATCTTACTGTGTCACTAGCAATCTGGAAGTACATTTGAGAGAATCTGGAAGTACTTGGGGCATTTTTTGTGATGCTGTAAACCCGCACCGCCAGTTTACACCAAATGGGAACCCAGTCCAGTTACAGCAATTTCTCTTTTACTTGGCTGTGCAAATTCTTTCTACTTGGCTGGTCTGGTTTGGGCTGAGGCAGTTTTCTTCACCGTGGCTGTGTTTAGTACAGGGCTGTGTTTTGTATTTGTGCTGAACACAGGGTTGTAGAGATGTTTTCATTACTGCTGAGCAGTGCTTACACAGAGACAGCATCTTCTTGCACTGCCATGCTGGCAAGGATGTTGGGTGTGTATAAGAAGCTGGGAGGAGAAACAGCCGTGACAGGTGACACAAACTAACTGGAACAACATTCCAGACCATGTGACATCATGATCAGTACATAAAGCTGGAGGAAGGAGAAGGAAGTGGGTACATTTGGAGTGATGGTGTTTGTCTTCCCAAGTCACCATTACATGTGATGGGGCCCTGCTCTCCTGGAATGGCTGAACACCCACCTTGCCTATAGGAAGCAGAAAATTGATTCCTTGTTTCTGCTTCGCTTGTGTGCATGGCTTTTGCTTTCCCCATGAAACTGTCTTTACCTCAACCCATGAGTTCTCCAGCTTTTCCTATCCTCTCCTTGGCCCTGCTGTTGAGGGAGTGAGCAAGTGGCTGTATGGGACATGGATGCTGGCTGCAGTTAAACCAAGGCATAATTAACCTAGCTTGTTGTGTTGAGTGTATTTCATACTCTTTATTAGCAAGGAAAATAAAGTCTATGACCTTGGCACTTTCCTGTGAAAACAGCCCTTTATCTGAGGATACAGAGTTGAAGTATGTGATTTGAATAAAGCTGTTAAATAGAAAGCTGAGAAAGTGGTCCATGGGAAGTGTGGATGTGTTGATAAATCCCCCATGAGCTTTGCAGGCTGGCAAGTGTGACTGAAGGTCCTCTTTCTCTTCAATGGTGACATTCTTAAAATCCTGAGTGTATTGAAAAAAATCAGGCTCTTGCACAACAGCATTTTGGTAGCACAAGGAGGTTAAGACTGTGACAAAATAAAAAAGCAGAATGGAAAAGAAATATACCCATATTTTGCAATTTTTTTTCTTCTAATATTTTGAAACTTGTGACTGGAATACTTTAATGGTTTCCATTATGCTAGAGTGTGCACAGATGTCATATGGGGATTTTTTCCTTTAAGATTTCAGCAATCTCTGCCCCCAAATTGCTTATTACAAATTTATATAACACAGCTGGTGTTCTGTATAAGCCACTGGGCATTTGTTGACATTACACCAAGCAGGTGTACTTCCAGTACTCAAGAGAAAGTAGTGTAGTATTTGTTTTTGAAAATTCTAAAGCATCTGCATAGTACAATGAAAAAACCCCAAAATAAAGTCTGCACTGCCTCAACTCATTGAGCAAATGCTGACTATTTAGAATTAATTTACCTTCTACTGTAAAATTATAGTCATCTGTTAACTGCGGTGAGGTGAGGGAAAAGGAAGAGGAAAATAAAGTTGCCCTGGCTATTCAGACATTTCAGAGTGGTAAAAACTATATGATGGTATAAATAGGAAAATCTGGCACTGAATAACACTGTTCAGTCCTGTATAGAAAAAGGAATGGACACAACTTAGGTCACTTAGAACAGGCAAACCTAGGAAAGGTTACAGTTTTACTACTTGAAGGAAACAGCAAAAAATGTCACCTTAACCTACTAAGAATGACTGAAGCCACATAAAAGAAGTTCATGTTTAGAACTTAGTGATGTTACAACGCTTAGTATTTATTTTTAAAAAGTGATAATGAAGTCCGTGTCTGCAAAGGAAATTAATTAAAAATAATTAAAAAAAAGCTGAGGGAAAAAATGGTAAAGGCACAGCAGACAGCAAACACCTAAACTATCAGTGTTTCTTATCACTGAAATATGCATCAGTAATACTGTGTTTTTGCATACTGTCATATCCCAAGACATATTCCTGGAAATAACCTGAATGAGGAAAAACAGCTTTTCAGGAGAGTGAAGAGATTACACAGCCAAACTACTTGCAGCATAAAGACTACTAAACATGCAAGAGTGATTGTGTGATTTTGCCTTTGATAGCAGAGCACAGCTGAGGTTCAGCAGACCTCTTCTAGGTCTATTTAACCATATCTGGCTATTTGGGGGTTGTTTAAGTTGCCTAAACATAATAGCTTAGCACAATTACAGATATCTACACTTAGAACTCATCCAAATAGGGCAATGGATTTACTGAGTGTCTTTAAAAGACTTAGTAAAAGTACATCCTCCTTTAAGCAGCTGAGAGCATACAGGGATCCCAGTCATCTTGGCTGTCACAGAATCACAGAAAGATTTTGGTTGGAAGGGACCTCAAAGATCACCTAGTTCCAACACTCCCACCATGGGCTGGGTCACCTTCCACTAAACCAGGTTGCTCAAAGCCCCATCCGACCTAGCCTTGAACACTTCCATGACAATATTGTGGACTCTGCTCTGAAAGTATTACACAATTGCTTAAGACTCTCCAAATATTCTAATTAATATAAAATGACTGATTATTTATTCCAACATTTTGCAGTTTCTGGCCTCTGCTTATGAAAAACTAGTCTGTTCATCTCTTGGTTTCCATACTGTGAGATTTATTTAAGACAAGCTGCACATTTGTGTACACTTTTTAAGTCACAATTTTATAGGTCCTGTGTTCAATGCTCTTAAGAGGTTAAGTGTCATGTTTCAGCCTAGTATAAAACTTGAAAATATATTTTTTTTGTTGCACTGCAGGTCAAAAGTGCAGATCCTGACAGATCACTAGTTCCCACTTGATGGTAAAATATACTCTGTGCTGCAGAAGAGATTTCTCAGCTGCTGCTGAAAAAGATTGATGCCTGGAACCTGCTTAGGGGCAGGCAATATAGGCTCTACCTCAGCATAATCTCTACTGTTAAAAGCTTAATTTTAAAATATTCTTCACTAATATTTTACTTATTGCAAAAAATATTTTCTCTTGGGAGGGCAGAAGTAACACAAACAGCTTTTTATCTCTCCTTAGATTCTGTAAACATATTTGCATATATCCTATTTTAGTCTATCTTCTGCTTTTGTAAATCAGAGTCCAGGAAGTATTTTCTGTTATAACCAAACAGGAGAAAAATCAATAAATGTTGAACTTGAATGTCTCTTTGAGTGCCTGCTGGACAATGGTTATGAAAAATGCTGACCCCAACAATATGAAGGGAGTTCATGTTTATCTGTAGCAAAAGAAAAGCATTGTTTTTCCTGTTACCTTATATTCTATTTCAGAAGATTGCTATCCTAGATGTTAGAGCACTTGCTCAACTGTCCAGGTTGCTTGCTTGGTAACAGAAGTCAGGAAAGAAAGATTTATTGCAATAATTAATTATTTTTGCCTTGCATATAGTACACTGATGCCATCTACAGATGTGTAAAAGCATTCCTAAATGCATCCAATTCAATCTATGAGGGTTATCTCCTAGATATTAATTAATATGTTTATTTCACTAAGAAAGACTGGAATACTAATAGTTTAACCACTGGAGATCAGTTCCTCTGTGATTGAGATCAAATAAAATGCTCTCACCAGTTTGGCAGAAACTGAATTAGGCCCTGAAACAGTTTTTCTTTTTTTATAATACCACCATCACCCCACACACCTACACACGTACACATCCCCTCCTCACACACCACCCCTTCCTCTGCAAACCAAATTATTTCCTCAAGTTTTGCTGCACAAGACAAACTGTTCCCTTGTGTCCAGATGATGTATTTTGTTTGATTTGGACAGACTGACCAAAGTCTTATAAGAGGTAAACTGTTCTGCTACAGTTTTTCCTGAGAAATTCCAGGAAAATACTAGAGGTGTAATTCATACAGTCAGGCATAGCCCTGAATTGCTTTTATATTCATAGATCATCCAAATCTTTGGGAGATTTGTCTTCTACTCACTCTTCTTGGTTTGGGATTGAACAAATGCAGTCCAATCTGATTTGGATTTTGGTTTATGGCTTCTTTTTTTTTTTTTCCTTTCTCTTAGCTTTTATTACACCCCCTAGGGAATTCCACTATCTCACCTGTCACTAAAATTTTGTTCAGGATATACTTTGCACTGCAAAAACTGCAAGTCTATTTCTGCAAATATCAACCTGAATCCAGACATAGTCACTAGTTTATTTCCAACAGCTATGCTTTATTTGCATTTCCAGTGGTATTTGCATTGAAAATGTACTGCCTCCTGTACAAGGTGTGATGAGAAATGCAGGTTCTAACTGAGATTATCAGAAACCTGAAAGCATGAATGTAACTGAGGTGTTTGCCTTGCTCTGAGACTGTACGTTCTTAAATAAACTAATGTAAATAAACTTCACAGTCTTTATCATGCATCATGATATGATTTCAAAGATTTTGAAGTTCATTATACTCACAGCCTTTTTTTTTTTTTTTTTTTCTGAGTAGGTAGAAACAGGAGAAAGGAAAGCAGCTCTGAGAACAGGCAGCCCAAGTACAGGGAAGGCAAAGTGCCTGACCCTCCTGGGGTCATCACCTGTCATGGTGGCTCTGTGGGTGAGGGGAGAACAAAGTGTGCTGTGCAACCTACTTCAGCAAGGATTCTGAAATGGCCTAGCATAATACGCTGATAGCCAAGCTGATGAGATATAGTTTGGGTAAATGGACTGTAAAGTAGTTGTAAAATTGGCTGGATCACTAATTTTAGTGAGTTGTGATCAGTAGAACAACGTTTAATTGAAGCCACTTCAATGGAGTCAGAGTTGGGGCTGATACAGTTTAATGGCTTTATTAGTGACCTTAACAAATGAAGGAAATACACTTTGATCAAGTTGGTGGGTGATGTCAAATTATGGAAGAGCAACTAATAGGTTGGAACTGGGCTGCAATTCAGAGGCATCCCTGACTTGGAGAAATGGGAGAGCAGGAATCCCTTGAAGTTCAAGGAAAGGAAAGGCAAAGTCCTGCTCCTACACCTGTAACTAGGCAGCTCTACAGGACACCTGGTTTCTCGGTACGTACTATGAGCAGACAGGCATTACCGTGAGACCCTGTAGGATGGAAGCACACATTAGGCAGGACTCTGATTTCTACATCAAATGCTAATACCAGGAGGTTAAAAACTAGAAGAATAAAAAAACCTTAAATCCTAATCACTCGGACTACCCTAATTTCATGAAATACTTCGTCCCATTCTGTGTTGGGTTTAACAGTAAAGGATGCAGCTAACTCCTTCTCAAAGTAGAAATCCACATATACATACACGTCATCTTTGCAGCTTACAAAGAAAGGAAAACTCTAGCTAAAGACTCTATTTTTACATATTTTGCATAGCAGACTTATGAAAATATTAAAAAACAAATCCCTGTCTACCTAAATTTTTTATTTTAAATGAAGAGAATAGTAAGAACAGTCAAGAACTGAGCCAACACTTTGACAAGAAGATTTCTACTGAAATTTTAAGAACTTTCCATGATGTCAGGTACCTCAAATGGGTAAGAGTTAGATCCTGTGTTCAACACCACAACTTGGTGCAACCCTGGTAAATATAAAAGCTCAGTAATTTGCCTAGATGAAAAAACTATGCATTTAAACACATGTATGTGCGTTAATAGGAAGAATGGTATTAACCAAAATGGAGTTAATATGGAACACAAGATAAGCAAACCGTTAACCGTGAAGGAGGTAATAAAATAAAATAAAATAAATTTAAAAAAAGAGGCAGGAAGCAAAAGGAATAAAGGAGAGAAAGAGGGAAACAGGAATAGAGAATATTGAAATTGAAAATATTCCTGGATTTAAGATGTATGAATCTGAGAACTCATCTGAAAATACAAGAAAAACCTGAATACATTAGTTGAGGACAAAAAATTAGACAAGGGGATCACAAAGAAAGAGAAAGAAAAACTGTTAGGCAGGAGGAAAAAAATATCATTATGAAAAGTCATTCTCTGGAAAGATGGTGTACCATGTCAAAGTTTGTACGGATGAATTCCAGTCATCAGAATGCTAGAGTATAGCTGGAGGATGAGGAAGTGAGGATTAATACCACCAGATAGAAATATAAATGAAGAAAGATTTCATTTTTTTTAAATCTCAGCAACAATCTAAGATGGAAGGATTAAGTATACTTCTATAAACTATAACAGGATATTACAGTTCCTTCTTTAGAAAAAGAGAATTATTTAAAGAGAAGGAAAAGATGAACTGAATAACGAAAACAACAAATGAATGTGAATGAAGGTGCTATTAACCATTAATAAATCACAAAAATGAGAAACAGGAATAAGGAGTAATTAACTCTAAATAGAACTGACTAAGGCTATGAAAGGAATAATATAGCACAGTTGCTGCTGACAAAAAGGGTACATGATCAAAGTCACCTGCTCCAATCCTAGGCTTCTTATGTTGGCTTCCCAAAGTGGCTCCAAAGCCAAAGCCTTTTTTACATCATTTCTCCAGAAAGGCAGAAGGGCTATCTTGACCTTGTTGAGGAGTTAGGATCTCACCCACAGCAAGAAAAGACCAAAACGGTGACACCAGCAAACTGAGTCTGTCTGAGGTGTTCCACTGCTAGCCAGGGAAATCACTTCGCGACATCTTGGGAGATCTTGGAGATCTTGAAGATCTGAACTTTAAACATAAATTTTACTTTGAACCTCTGCTTAAGTTTCATTGCAATAAAAATGCAAAAGTGTATTTGCCTGGAGTCATTTAGATGATGATTTATCTCAATACCATCAGGAAAATTCTTCATAACACTGCCTCAGTGTTAGGAACAGATATTTCCAAAGCAAAAGTTCCACTGTAACTGCTACAAAAACAAAAGTCACACAAAGATTTAACAGTTGAAAGACTGAAGCAAAATATAAGCAGCCTATGTCTTTTGGATTATGATCTAAAGACTGGAAGCAGGTTAGCAGGAATTTAAGGTATTTTGATGTGTATATTTTGGCTGTTTCAGACTTCTTGTAACACCTGGGTTTCTTCTGTGCTGAAGACCACAACCTAGACATGGAAATAACTACTAAAGGTAAGCCAGAGTAAGGGCTAATTGTTTGGTTCCCAAACGACAGATTAGGAGAATTGGTCATCCACAGGGTGACCAATTTTTGTAACATTTGTAACGTACTATTTTTTGGAGGCAGGAAACTACTACCAATGCAGATGCAGCAAAAGATGGAAAAGTCTACTAAACCAAAGCCATCTCAGCTGGATAGAGAGGTGACTGCAGCATTAAGTTTATGGGAAGTAACAAATAATCTGTCTAGGCTACTAAATATGGTGAAGAAAGAATTTAGGGGGAAAAAGACCCCAAGAAAATGAAGCTGAAACTCAATATCTGATTAATGAATAGAACAAGAAATTTAAGGGTCAGCTGTGTACGTCTATTGAAGTTTGCACTGAGCACCCATGTGTGAGCAACTAAAATGTTAAAGATTAATGACTCAAACAATCAGCCATTTGCAAAAGCAGCAGGTGCCTTGCTGAGGCCAGGTTTGCACCTCTCAACCAAAAGAGAGGAGAAGAGTTTCTGGGTTTGTGGTAGCAAAATGTCTGATGTGCACAAGAACAGCCCAGGTGCAGAGGGGCTGCCCTCCTGCCATCACAAGATGACCATGGCAAACCAACCTTCATTTTGCAGCAATCTGGGTTTTTAGCCAAGTAATGGAAAAGGATGATAGGAAGAAGACCCTTTGAAGTAGTGCTATATATAAAAACATCCATCATTCAGGGTTGTTTCAGTCTAATCCACCCCAAGAGATCTATCAACAGGAACCTCAGTTACCCTCACCTTCAGGGATAGGTCGTGACACCATGGCACACTACATCCAGTAAAGCTGAATTCCAAGGGTGCAAACAAAGGCACAGTTGAGGCTCAAGCATGAGAGTTAGACTGGAACTTAGTATTTGGATGGAGGGTGGAGGATTTTGTAACTGGAGAAGAGAACGGATATACCAGACGCACATACACACCATGCACATTCCTTTAAACTCTTGATTAAATTCCAGAAATATGTTGGCAGGTGTAGCACAGCTCAATGTTTTTGGAAAAACCTTTTCATTTCTTATTGCTTTTATTTTCCATTTTCTGAGTGCAATAATACTGTCTTTCTCTTATTGAAACTCTGGGAAGCAAATCAATTAATGGGTAAATGACCCCCTAACAATACTTGACTGACTGCACAAGCCACAAACACTTGTAAGTTCTCAAGTGCAGTTTGGTATATGTCTGAATTGTAAATGTTTACAAGGTAAGACAAAAGGGGACATGGTCCATCCTCTTACTCCCTTGTCTGGTCATTCCCAAAGAATATCCCAGAACATGTCATAGAATAGCAATCATGGCATTTTCCAGTGAAGTGTAGACATGAAAAGTTATTTTGCTTTTATAGATATAGCTCAAAAGCTGTGGAAATGGGTTCAATACTTCTAAAGTGAAAGGGAGCTCATTATGTTAAACATACAACATCGGTTTGTTATCAGGCAATTGTATTCCCCGTATCACTAATGAAAAGACAAAAAAGATTTTGAGTTTTCTAATACTGACACCACAGATGCTGTTACCACATGGTGTTGCCACATCTCAATTTAGAACGTAATTCAGAATGCATCTGTTTAGGTGTATTCAATTTAGGATACACTGTAATCATTTGCTTTAACGAAAAAATGAGCATTTCAAACACTAAACTGTCCAGCAAAGACAGTGTAAGTTTGGGAGATGGAAAACTGAAGGAAAGATAATTGTTTTGAAACGGTGAGTGTCCAACACACAGAGAGACTGAATATTTCAATTCATTCTCCAGTATATGTGATTTATCTGTATTACATCAAATTGACATTTGTGTGCTGTGAACATTTCCTGACACCAAGATAAACAGGTGTGAAGCAGCCCTTGCCTATGCTAGTGAGATCTCCCAGCTTTCAAAACAGGGTGATAGCAGCATATTGCTTATTGGGAACGGTGCCTGGAACCTTCAAACTCCCAAATTATGCCTGGGAATTGCTTGGGGAAGTGCCAGTTGATATAAATCAAAACTCTTCCAGGGACCGTTCTAATAACCTAACAGGACAGATGATATTTTTCCAACGATTTGATATATTCCTGAGCATTAGTTATGTTACACACACATAAAGAAAATAAGTATGTACACATACACATATGAAAACATTAAAATGGTTGCTCATGTGACCAGAACCTCTGCTTGGCCAGGCACTCCTTATTTTGTAAAAACCCTAGGGAAAAACTCCAAAAAATTATTTTGCTTAACCCACCTTCTCCTGTCAGACCCCACTGGAAACTGTCAACAGAAGAGCAGGACTTTTGGGACTGGATACCAGCTCAGCCCATTCTAATGCAGAACTTCTATTTATAGAAGTGTAGTTTCTGGATGGGGAACTGACTGGTATAGCCCATAACAATAATTTAAACTTATTTGTTTCTGAATTTTAAATACCAAATGAGCAATCACAATGAATAAAAAAAATAAAGAAAATTATCAGCAGTAGAAGGACATCTTGACTCCTATAAGAGTATTTAGCCATAAATTATCCAGACTCTGGTCAGAGCATACAATTTTATTTTAGATCTATAAATTCATTAATGTCTTGCAGCTCACTTTGCAGACTGTTCTTGCCCTCAGTTTAAGCAGAACTGCTATGGTGAGCAATGGGTGTAAAAGAATTCCTTTATATGTAAAAGAAATAGCTGCCAAGGCAGCTCCACACATGTGAACTCCTTCCCCTTGAAATGATCCCTTTATTTCTGAATCTAACACACTCCATAATACTTCATAAAAGCTGCACAGTCCATCTTCTCAAGCCTACACTGGGTGGAATTTCTATGGGGAAAAAAAAGGGATGCAGTGGGAAATTTTTTAAGTCAGTCCACTGCTAATGAGTACCATCTGGCTGGAAGGGAAGCAAAAAGCTGCTGGCTTGACCAAGTTTGGTTTGTACTTGCTTTTTCTAGTATTTTGAAAAGGGAGATACACAAACTCTGGAATGGCAACTTTTGGGAGAGGATCTTCTAAAATAAAAAGAAAACAAGCTTTTAAAAATACAGAAAAATAAAAGTGAACTTACTAGTAGTATCCTTAATAAGAGTAATTTCCCTGAGTTCCCACTGTATATGCCATATGTAAGGCAATTATTAGCAAAATCATTATTTCTTACAACATACAGATGAAGGCACTAGGGCTGCATACATCATTCCCTCAGCTTTGCAACAATGGACAAAGCCCTCCTCAACAACAACAGTGGTTTTTTGTACAACCTGTCATTCAGGTCATGTTTAATAAAAGTATCTTCAGTTCAGTATGTATGCAAACATGTATACTGGACAGTGAATTGCAGTAATGTCACAGAATCACAAAATGGTTGGATTTAGAAGGGAAGCCTGGAGATCATCTAGTTCAACCCCCTGCTAGAGCAGGGTCACCTAGAGCAGGTTGCACAGAATAACATCCTGGCAGATTTTGGCTATCTCCAGGGAAGGGAACTCCAGCACCTCAATGAGCAGCTGGTTTCAGTGTTCTGTCGCCCTCAAAGTAAAGAAGTTTTTCGTTATCTTCAGGTGAAACTTTCTGTGTTTCAGTTTCTGCCCATTGCCCATTCTCCTGTTGATGGGCACCATTGAAAAGAGTCTGGCCCCATACTCTTGCCCAGCCTTACAATATTTTAGATTGACAAGATTCCCTTTCAGTTGTCTCTTCTACAGGTGACACAGTCCTTGTATGTAATACAGATGTCTATAATACTGCTTGTTGTTTCTCATTCATCTATTTCAAGAAGGTACCAAATTTGTATCTGATTCAATGCTACATACAGGGACCATCACCATTATTAGGCATCACTCCTTCCCTTTTCTCCTTCCTTTCAGCTTGGGTTTCAATCTGCTGAAGAAGACTGCTAAATACAGAGGGCTTTGGGGTCAGTCTTTTTCTTGGCTAGCTCCATGCCACCAGTAGGCTGAGTTCCTGCTCTACCAAAAGCCCCTCTAACCAATCAGACAGTGAAAATATATTTAAAAGATAAGCATGTTGATACCTTTGCTCCATTCTGGAGTTTCACTGCCCGTAATCTGGAGTCTCTGGACTAGCAGTACGAAGTACTGCTGTTGCATCTCGAGACTAGAGTGGCAGAAATCTTGGCAGCCAGACAAAAGGTAATGACAATTTCAAAGGTACAAGGCTCTTCTTGGAGCTGCAGAAAGTGACAGATCTGTCAGTGGAATCATAACAGAAGCACCTAAGTAAAAAGAAAAACACCACCAATAGCAGCAACAAAAAAGGAGGCCTTTTTTCCCAGAGATAACTAAAAGTGAAGGTTAAAAATACTATATATGTATTTTAAGATGAAAAAGTCTTTCCCAATACTCAGGAGGTTGTTTCTATTAAAGGATTTAGCAGAGGAGAGAAAGCAATTTTTTTTTTTTTCCAAAGGACAGAGGAAATACCTCTAACATTAAACATTTAACAACCTGTCAGGACCAAAGAGTAAACATACAAACATGGATGGCATTCTGTGTTCCTGCAGTGTAAATGCCTCTTGAACTGCAAATATTTAGCAGTTCCATAGTCTGGTCTTTAAAAAAAGAGCTATATTTTCAGCCTGCAGACCCAAAGGGAGTAAGATGCCAAGCTTGGATATGTCATTGCCATGCAAGGACATTTAAAATTTCCTTGTACTACTCAGAAAAAAAAGAAAAAAAGAAGAAAAAAAGATGAATTTCCTCGTACCTGTGGATTGCTCTGTCATGATCATTTTTAAATTATTGAGAGTTTAAAATTTTTTGTATACTAACCTAGAAATCTATACAAATATGCTTAAGAAACAGAAGCTGTATTTTATATGCTAAGTTTTGTATAGAAAAAGCTATACACAAACATGAGTCAAGCTTTCTGATACTAATACTGTGCATCAAAAAAGAAAATGGCAAATCACAAAGAATATCAAATCCAATGCTTTCAGTTCTACATATGTATGTAAACTTTATAAGATATTTATAAAGTTGCAAAAACAGGGAAGAATCCAAGAGGAAAAAAAGTCCTGCATGGCATGCTTTGATTTGCTCTAAATGTTGCTTCAAGCACAAATCTTTTAGTAACTTCCCCTGTAGTTGCATGGGCAAGGCAAGGGTTAGAGGAGAAGTGGCCAGAGGGTCACTCCAAAGCCCTTTAGGAAATCTCCCCTTCTGATATGTGGCTTAAACAAGCAGAAACCTTCCTGCAGCAGTCTCTCTGGCTCTTGCCAGTGAAGCAAGAGCTCCCCCCTTTGTTTTCACAAATTTTAACCACGTTGCTCACTGCTGATACTTGAAAAATAAGACAGGGGGAAAAAAAGAAAAAGGAAAAAAGAGGCACTATGAGAGAGGAAAAAACCCCAAGCAAATTAAAAAAGAAAAAAAAAAAAGAAAAAACCCCCAAAACAAAACAAGAAAAAAACCCCACACACCCCAAAAAACCAACCCAAACTCCAAGGTCTTTATTTCAACAGAAAATACATAACCTGAGTGCTTTGGGATCTTTACAAAATCATCCACTTAAAGAAAAACTGGACTTGCTTAGACAACAGGCTATTGTGAAGCAGTCACACTGGGGAGAAGTGATTATTCACGGTAAATGCTTAAGAAAGCCTGTCTGATCAGTCAGAATCATTTATTTACTCCCAGATAAAACCCCAGAACCTTCTTTATACAAACACCTGGCATTTCTTTAAAGACAGGAATTTCTCTAAGCTTTTACCACTTCAGCCAATAATCTGGACACTGAGCCAGGGCCTCTCAGGTTGACTGGTTTCTTTATTGAAAATTTATTGAAGTTGCTCATTTTATTGAAAGTTTGTTGGAAGTTGTTTAAAGATCTTAAGTATATCCTATGAAAAACAGTAATGCACATACACCAAAAAGCAATGAAGATAACAAGAAAGAGCAGACAAACCTGGAAGACCACTTAAGACATTATTGAGGAAGATTTACTAAAATCTTCTAAAAAATATGACTGAAGAGTAACTGTAATTTCAGTAACTATAGCTATAAAGGCACAGACTGTTAATTCTTGTTCTCTGGGCACAGACTGATGGTAATAAGGAAGATTTCTTATGGTACTCCATTACTGCTTGCTTATGATAACGTGCCTTAGTTTCAAACTATAGCTGCATGAATCAGGAGGAAAGTTGAAATGTATCTTATTTTTCCAGAGAATGTTTTATCTGTCTTGAAAAAAGTAGAAGGCCTTCCTGTTAGCATATTATTTTTAAGGGAAAAAAATCATCAGAATAAAATTAAAATGCATTTGCACACACTACAGATCAACTAATGCTTTGTCTCAGTTATATGTTTGTTGTTTCAGTGGACCTGGTAGGATGCTTTAAAGTTTCTGACTCATTTAGCTGTAGCTCCACGGTGTGGCCAATATGAGAATATATTGAAGGAGAGAGAATTATCCAGCAATTTTCCAGTTGCTATGTGCCTTCATTCTCAGTTAGGTATCAACAGCTTTGTCCATAGCCTCCTCTCCCAGAAGAAAGATTACAGGTTAATTCAATCTACTAATGGGCTTGATTTAATTTTTTTTTCTAATATTAATTTCAGGAAGCTTAACAGCTTTGTTATATCCTGTAAAACAATGGCTTCCATATAAAACATAATTTTTTTAAAAAAAGTAGATACAATTTATATAGTATGGATAAAGATGAAAGATACATCTGTCTCATAGAAAAGCTTTTCATTTTTTAAGCAAATCCATCTGATAAGACAGAAACACTGTATATCTGAAACACTGTAACCATAATTTCTTTTTCTGCTGGAACAATCTACTGAGTGAGATAAATACATTACTTTGAATTACATGTCACTGATCATTAAATTCACTTACAAACAATTGTTTTCATATGCCGAATTATTTCTCTGAGACTCTTAAAAGTAGAACCATTCAGGTTATTTGTTGTAGTGTCTATGTGTGTGCACAAGCTTGTTTAATTTAAATCTGGACCAGAGATCTAGATCTAACATTCCCTACGGGTGACTGGAGACAATGAATCTATTGTTCATTCAATTCAAGCACTTTTGGAAATGAACTATTAGAATAAATGCATTAAAAGTTCATTCAGTGTTAACTGCAAAAGTGATGACTGTTCTGAGGGTTTAATAATACAATCAATTCTGCGCTACCATCGCCAAACTGATTCATTCTAACAAGAAAGATTTTAAACTGGGAAATTACAATACAGTTAAGGTTGCCAGTTTGCATTATTTTATTCCTAGCTAAACCTTTCAGGCATTCATAAATTGACCATAAAGATTTGCTTTGCCCTGGGGCCACTGTGATACATATATTAGGCTGACAATCTGTTCCTTATTCAGCTTGCTATGTCTAGATATGAAATATCACACGTTACCCTGAATCTGCTTGCAAAGTCTGACAAGGGTGTATGAAATTAAGAATCCAATGACAAATTTTATCCTGTCCTTTCTCCTATCAATTGACAATCCTCCATGAAATTTTGCTCATCCAGTATTGATTATCCTCATGATAGCTAACACAGTAATGATATTTTACCAGAATACTTCAGAAGCATGATTTAATTTATATTCATTATAACCCCATAAGGCAGCTAGGTAAGTGATGTTACCCTTATGTGGGAAACCAGAGAAAGGTAAAGTGACTTGCAGAAGTCTGTACAATGATTTAATGCATACTCATAAGACCAAGACTTTTCTAACCGTATATCCTCCTCTGGATTCTGGTTCCTGACACATTTATTGGTCAGCCTGGTCTAGGGGGAGTGTCCCTGTCCATGGCAGTGAGGGTTGAACCTAGATTACCTTTC
The DNA here is from genome assembly GCA_013401135.1 of Cettia cetti. NCBI lineage: Eukaryota > Metazoa > Chordata > Aves > Passeriformes > Sylviidae > Cettia > Cettia cetti. The sequence continues at coordinate 63,882 of VZUI01085167.1, forward strand.
ATCTCCCTTCCCATCTACACCATTCTATGATTCTGTGATTTTATAATAACAGTCTTTGATACTAAAGATAATACTTTTACAACTTGTTAAGAGTGCACTGGTGTTGTGAAGAAACCTTTTTATTGACATTTAGTTCTGTGATTAAAATTAAAGACTGGTCCTGACTTAGAGTTTTAAATGTCCCTTTTAAAGTTATGCTGGCAACACCAAATATACGCTCTTTCCAGTCATCAAGCATCTGAAGTAATATGATATGAGAGACATAGTGAGAAATAACTTTTTTTTTAAGTGAGTCTGATAGTTCTGGGAAAGCTTTGGGTATTTTGGGTTTAGCTGTTATTACTAAACACAAAAGCTGTTAGCAGGACTATTGTAACAAATTGTCATCTCTCCTTCTGCTCTTTCTGTAATTACATTGTATTGAATACCCAGAAAAACATGCAAGATCTTAAAAAATATTAACTCATTATGTGTGTGCAAACTTTTTATTTTCATTTTAAAAATACCTGAGAAAATTCCAGTCTTCACAAGTATGTGCTGTAAAAAATAGACATTTCACTTCACTTTATATGATGCCACAAAGGAGTTAAACCTTCTTAACAACTGTTTATCCTCTGCGTTGCAGCATGGTCCTTGCTATCTGTGGTCTGACTCCCTCACCATCCTGATTTAGAGGGTATAGTGGTGTCTCACACCTGCCTCATTTCAAAGAATTTGCTTCAACAGTTTAGTTTTGGAAAGGTTTTTAAGAAATCTAGTATTGTTGAAAGGAAGTATTAACAATTGAAGGAAGAGAATGTGAGAAAAGGAGAAATAGTTTTAAAAAGAAACATATAAGACATTTCTTTTAAAGAAGAAAGTCCAGAGAATTACACACCAGTTTTTGTTTGGAATTTTTTTTGTTGCAATGCTTGCCATATGATACATACCCAAGGGAACACACAGCTTTGCTGAGTTTCAAATTATTATTATCTGTGTATATGGGGATTTATTTATCTATGATCAGCTGCTAAAGTAACTGAAAAGAGTGTCTTAAGTTGCACTGATAATTGCAGCCATATCCTTCTTAATATGCTCTCTGCTTGCATGTATGTTTTTGAGAGCATCTTTTAGTGGCAAAGAGTATATAATTTCCTTTTATCTTCCACTGTCACTTCTTGCCTTCAAAGGGTGTGACTATACCCAGTATTATAGCCTGAATAATGAAACATTTGTTTTTGTCTGAAAGCATAAAATAATATCAGTTCAGGCTTTGTATCTATGTTTCAGAGACAAAGAAAAAATCCAAATAACTTTAACTGTATTATAGTAACATATAGTATAGCATGTAAATATATTATTAGAGGATAAAACCAGCTTGAGAGAAAGGAATCACCTTCAAAGCATTTAGAAACTGTGGCCAAGAATCATACCAATTAAAATAAAGAGAGAAGAGAAAAGAAGGGAAAAAATAAATCCACATGGCTGAGTATTCTCATTAAACTCAAAGTCTGTCAATGAATATTTATCTTTATTCTTCTGCCTGGAAGAAAGGCTGAAGAAAGACTGAGCAAAACCACTTATTTCTGTCAATGAGGCTTAGTAATCAATTCCATCACCAGAAGTCCTCTTACTGCCAGCTGTCATTCAGATGACAGGTTATTTCAATATATCAGCAGAGGGCCAGCTGGCAGGGGGATAGAAATGACAGCTTTGCTCGAGTAGTGAAAAATATTTTCAGCAGAATTAGCAAGGCTGAGATGCCTGTATATGCCTGAGGATACAACTAAGGCCAGAGGAGGCATGCATTTGAGCAAATAGGAAGATTTATTCTGTCTTCTAGTGAATGTAGAGAAGTATTTTTTTTTCCAAATAGCATAAAGTATGTCACTCTGAGGTAAATTAATGTTTGATCTGTTTGACAGGTTACCTTTTCTCCTTTATGTTTATTTCCTGGTGTTATTCTCCTATCTCATACATTTAACTCTTAGAAGTTTCAGCTCAACTCTCTTTTATTTCATGATATACAGTGGTTTCTTTGGACTTCCTGTCATCTTTGTGATCTTCCTTTTCTTCCTTTTTTTCAGCATCTTTAGGGTCTTATTTTCTTCACTACTTGAGATTCTTCTCAGTCCCTGCTCCCTGCTGGGTATTCATTTGACTTCCAACCCTCTCAGAGGTTTAACTTTAGTTGACTTTAAAATTTTATGCTTAGGAATAATACTCGTATTTCCAGAACTTCACCACCCAAATTGGAACGTCCTGTTTGTACTGCTGCAGTGCAATTATAAGAAACTTGCACTGACTTTACTGGGAGCTGAAGGTGTCAGAAGTTGTTGAAATTCAATCTCTGATTGTGAGTACAGGAAAATGAAAACTTGACTTTTTTCTGCTACTCATTTAGTGAATTTCTTTTACTTATCTTCAGATTTCAAAGTCTCTTTTCATTATTTCTTTTCAATCCTGGCTTTTTTTCCATCAAATTGTTCAAAACCTACTGATTTCTCCATTTTCATAGGCACAATGTGGATTTAAAGTGATGGATTAGAAATTAATTTGACTTGGAATAAGCTGGTATTCTATATCTGACTTTGTGTTTTCAATTGCAATAAATTAAATAACTATTTTCACCTTTAAAAATAATTTTGTAGACTTCAAGATGTAGAGCAAATGATACACATAGCTTCTACTTACCCCCAATTCCCTCTAAGCAAAAACTTAATCAACTGTAAAATAAAACTTATATTTTCTACACTTTAAGTCACCTGAGCTATTTTATATATTACAGTAAGTACATAAAATTTCTGTAAATTGGACAAAGAAGGGACCTTACATAAGGGCAAATCATACAGTTATTTCTAATGCTGAGAATTACATTATCTACAGAAGAAAGTATTCCTAAATTAATGTTTCTTTTCACATACACTCATGATTCCATCTGTTTCCTATGAAGTAGATATCATCCTACCAGCACTGATCAACATAGGCTGGACCATGAAGAAATAACATGAATTTCTGAGCAACATCTAATTTGAGTATCAATAACCATTTTGGCCTCCCAACAAGATCTTAATATGCCATTTATAAATTTTTAGGCTGCCCTAAGGCACATTTTGCAAGTCCATTTGTCTGTGCCTTGTGTAGGTACAGAAAGTACCAGAACAGTTGCCCTCAACATTCCAAAGCAGTTTAACATTTTGCTAAAAATACCTCAAAGTTTTCTAATGGTATGTTGTAATCTACGTCTAATGGAATGTTCTAATCAATTCTGGTATAGATTTTTAACTAGAAGATGAGATTTCAATATCAAGAAGACGTTTAAAACACAGCACCAGCTTTCCATTTTGAGACTGTTTAACAGACATGGGGTTTAATGCGCTTTTTTTTGTTTTTGCATAGGTTTGTTTTCCTTGCTATCAGGATAGTGAAATCACTGCAAGAAAACAGGAAATTGCTCAGTTTTCAGGCATTCCTATAATGAAATTTCCACAAATCTCACTGATAGCTACCTCCCTTTACTGATGCTGACACTGAACACTCATGGAAAATATTTACTTGCCATACTTCTAATGCCATGCTGCCAGATTTTAGAGGATAACATAGCAAAATGCAACTTTTCTAAGAAAATTAATGAGCTCCTTTCCTGGGTAAAGGGAGGGCCTAGAAATACCAGTGGTCACTGAAAGGCCAGCTGTGTCACATCTTTACCCACAAAATATTCTTTGAGAATGGCCTGACTCTACATCCTTTAACAACCTCAAGCCAACTTGCATCCCTAAGAGCGAATGCTGCTATTTTAAAAAGTGCAACTAAGCAAACTGCAGACACAATGCTTCCCTGTTTCTCATGACAGAAGAAGAGATGAAAGTGCTACTTATACTGTGGGCTAGCAGCATTCAATATTGTTTAGTATTTGGATATCAGAGTGACAGGTGCCATATCAATAAACAGAATTGCTTGAAGACATATAAAAAAAAGAACAACTGATCAATGGTAAACCAGTCTTTAAAATGCATGACTGCACTATGTTACTAATAAAGGCGCCTTGGAGGTAACACTGGTGAAAGCACAGATGGGCTCTGAGTACCCTCTCCTAATTCTCTTGTGAATTTGGTGCACTATAAGCAGAAAGGAAAAGGGGCGATTCTTCTGAGATGGCACACTGGAGAATTCCATAGTGAGGCTTACAGCACATTCATTAGCATGCTCTTTCAGATACAAAAGAAACATCAGAGGATACTGTAGGAAAATGATCATAAATGAGGCACAAATCATTAAATTAATTTTTTAACTTCTGGAATGCATCAATCCCTTTTGCCTCCTATCACACTTTCCCTGACATCATCAAAGACTGCTTCAAATCAGAACAAACCCAGCTAAGATGTCATGTATTATTCAGGGCGGGAGTCAGACCCAGTTTCACTGGGACAGCTGCACATCATGTGTTCAGCATCCCCATTTCCCACATCTCCCACCCTGTAGTATCCTACAAAAATTAATATTCACATGGTGGTACCCTTAAAGTTAGAAGTAAAAAATAATACAAGGAAAAAATAAACTAAGTAAAAAATATGACTCCTAAATAAAACTCAAGAATTTATGCTTAGGAAAGGACTTCCAGAAAAAATAGACATACAAAAATTGAATGTGTTGTGGAAAGAATTAGGTGCTCTACACCTTTTGAAAAAACCTATCTCTGCAAATCTACAAAACATTACATTAATCTAAGATATCTTAAATTACTGTATGGAATGTGTTTCTATTATATATAGGTAAAATGGTCAGAACCACTGACAATGTTCTTAAAATATTCTGACAATATATATTTTTTAAAGTTCATTGAATCATCATTTTCAATGATTCATGAAGGTCTAGGGCAAAAGTTGATGCTACCAAACAGAGAAGACAGGCGCTTTAAATGCTGAGATGACCGCCAAAAGGCTACTTCTGAATGAGGCAAACTGATAAGGAAATTAACAGGACTTAAGTCAGTACAGAAAGAAATTCCTTCATATTTCAAGGTAATGCATAATTCTGCTTTCACTGATCTAGCTAATAAAAAAGATTTCATGTATCAAATTAGTGCTTAAATAAATACCAGGCCATTTCTTCCTATTTTTTAGGAATCTTTGAACAGGAAGAAAGAAAACAGTCATTATGAAATATTATCTCATACAAATATTTAAGGAAAAGGGTAAATATTTGGTTGGCTGCACACTGTACTTATCACTGACTGTTTAGTTATGGAAATTGCTCAACAGCCGCTGCATTTCCTGCATTTCTTTTTTCTCTGATACTCCCTGGGAAACAGTGATAGAAAGCTTATGTATTTTTAACTCCACAAGATGTTGACAAGTTGAATTAATTACTCAGAGTTTTCTGTGGTTTTAAAAATATGGATGTGACCCCCTTGTTTCAGACGCAGCAGGCTTGTTACAACCATGAAAGGATGCGACATTTAAGAAAATTAAACTGGTTTAAAAAATTGTTGCCACTATGCAATGGTCTCCAACATAGATGCTGACTTTCTGAGCTTTATTCAAATGAATTTTCTTTCCTTTTCTTCCCCCATTCTATACAGTTAGTCCATTGGTCTTTTTAATGATTTGTCTTATGGCATCTTTCATCTTTTGTCGCCCCAACTGAACAGTAGTGAAAAATCACCATATGCACAATTTTTCCTGCCTACTACAACATGATAACAGTCTCCAGCTCTGTTTTTTTTCTCTAAATCCCACTCTGTAATTTGGCCATATAACCTGTGCTCTGTTCAAAATCAAACAGGGCCTTTTCCTCAGCACACTTCCATCCAATGACTTGAGCTAAGCTGATTCACCAACCAGATCATTAGACACTGGGCTGCTTTAACTGGCTTGGGCTTTAATCAGGGCACGGCATCCTGCTGAACACATCACCCTACTCCAAGGACTTGGGGAGCCAATCAGTGGTGTTGGACCATATATATATATATATATATTAAAAACCATTCTGGTTCTGCTGGTTCTATCTGATTTGTACCATTTTTCTCCTAAACAAATAGTGTCTGGTAAGTTATTCAGCACAGTTATGGAGAGTTGGTTAAAGCTTCTTCATGTGAACTTTAGATAAACTTAGGTGATGCCATGTCCAGCTGTACTCTCTCCAAAAAACTTCAGTGAGGTGAGCCTGAATTATTGTAGGTTGATCTAAAGATAGCTCTTGTGACTGCTGCACAACATCAGTAGGTGCACTGGGGTTTTACGACATTGCCAGGGAGGAAGAAAACAGCTGATATGGGAATCTGGAAAGCATTTTTATTAACCTTTTGCCTCAATTGATGGGTTTAAATCACAATTCATGCAAAAATTTATGGAATCCAGTACAGGTCCTCACTCTGCATGTTTCACAGTTACAAGCTTAATCATAAATAATATGCAAGTAATTTACATACAGGCATAAATGCATAAGTAGTGATTTTTATGCACAAATAATTAAGTTTATACCCTTTGCTATTTCAGCTATAAACAGGTGTTTCACAACAGTTTATATATATTCCCAATATTCATATACACTTGAATAAAAGAGTTTTGTAGAGATTCATAATTTTCAGGTATTTGATTTTTGTTTTCCTTTTCTGCACTTTATTATTTGATATTATAATTAGTATTTTGGGGAAATGGTCAGGAAATATTTTTATGTATTTAAATTTACTTTTATCTAGGTAAAGGAATAGACTCAATCGGCAAGATGAATGGGAAGAAGATAAGGAAAATGAGTTTAAGAACTGAATCTTACCATCCAAGATTTGCTTGTCTAGCTTTTGTAATTAGTGATTGATAATACCTTCTAGAATGAAGAAAAACCTACAGCTTCAAACTTAAATAATGATAGCAAAACACAAGGAGTATTCTAGTGTGTCGCAGTTGGACAGGAAAGGAAGAGCTTGACTCCAAGTAGAAGAAAATTCAGAAGGTTAATTTATAAATTTCACGCAACCCTTTTTATAACATGCTGTACTAAAGAACCATATAATTGTATGGTATAATTGTATATTATTGTCTTCATTGGCTAAACAATAGAAAACAACACCTTTGAGAGGGTTGCTATAGTAACTTGAAAATATTGTGAAAACAAAAGACTGTGTACGTTTCACTGTCCTTGAGAGCATTTTTTCTCTCACAAAAGAATTAGCCACTATTAGTGCTGAAAATTTTTACAAACTCAGAAAATCAGACCCAGAGTAGTGGACAAGGCGCCAAAAAGATCTTAAATTAATAAAAAATATGGACTAAACAAATGAATATGAAAATTTCAAAACCTGAAGATCTCAAACAAGAAAGTATTTTAATAGGAATCTTTTGAACACATTTTAATATCTCAGGCAGGGTTTTTTTTTGTGTAAAAGCTTTTTCCCACAGTTTGACAAATCACCATCTTCAATATTAATATTCTCAAATATGTGATTTGGGCATAATTTTCCTTTGCCAGCAATTTTTCAGGTGATGCTTTACTACTCTGTAAACCTCATTCCCTGCAACTTCATAGAAAACACTTAGGACCCCTTCTAAAATTTAATTGAATCTTCATAGGAGTTACTGCGCTTAGTATTTCTCTCCCAAGAATACTGATATTTAAATTCCATAATTTTTGTATTTATTTTATCTGCCTTTAAAGACCCTTCATCTTTTAATATTTTTACCAACAGTAATTCAAAACCACAAATTAATCATATGTATGTCACCTACTTACTAGTAAAGGTGCTGAGAAAAACTCATGTTGTTCCTCTGTGACAGCAAGAGAAAAAAGGACAAGACTGTAAGAGAAAGAGACACTGAGCTTCCTAAGGAAAAGAATTTTAACTTGTGGATCTATCATTTTCATTACTTCCAAGTCTCCTTTACAGCTTACAAAATATGGAATTTATGCTTTTAAAAAAATTTGAATCTTGATTTTAATTATGACAAGTCTATCAATACAATAAAAAAGGAATTATTCTCTTGTGAACCAAACACACATTGTAACTAAACAGCTTGTGATAGTGTAATGGTATTTGAGTCCTGAAATGGATATTTAATCTAAAACAAAAAGAAGAATCTTTAAAGTGCTCTAAAATTGCTTTGGCTATCTGTCAACTCAACCAGCCCATACCACATAAATATGATTTGATAATGGAAATGTAAACATTACTTTATTGTTCCCAGTTTGCCTTCATCACGTGTCTGATATTTGTACCACAGATTGTCATAGGTGGTTAATACAAGTGCAGTAGGAGTTAGAAATTAGTGACAGAGCTGTGTATCATTACACTTCATTCTATTTACATTTTTCCCAAGATTAGGCTTATGTACTCAACAGAAATTCCTTTCCCTATCAAGTGTACTTGACCACATAATCACAGTGAACTACCAAATGTTGCAGCCACAAAACCAGGATCTTCAAATGCAACAGCAGAATGAACATTGGTAGGTGTGACTTAATATTTAGCTATGCTGCTGCCAGGGAAGGGCACCTCCACACAGTGCAGGGCAGTCATGCCAGCTCATATAGGAACCTTCTGCAATGCATTCTTTTAAGCAGGTAAGATATGTCCTAGAAGAGTTTCTTTAGTTTAGCAGAATCACAGACAAGCTAAGGGAAAATGGTTGCTTCCATAATGACACACTGTTCAAAACCAGGAATGGACATGAGGTACAAAACTGCAATTTTAAAGTCAGGTAGATCATGGCACAAGAACAGGACACAGACTCAACATTCTGCAAGCTGTGCAGCAATGTCTGAAGCTCAACTTCCAGGTGTGACACCCTGAAGACCTCAAAGTAGGTTTTAAAATATTTTCTGTTATTCTTGAGAGCCCTGCTTAATGGGGGAGAAAGGAAGAGAGAGTAGACTCTGGCCAGTTCACGTATCTGCTTGGACAATTGTCATGAGAGATGGTGCCGGGTAAAAAACAGGTCCAAAAAAGATGGTTCATCTTATCCAAGCGTGAGAACAGTCCACTTTCTTGTGCAGGAGACAAAGCAAGGGAAACAGGAGGCCTACATGGATGAACAAGGAGCATCTGACTACCCCCAAACACAAAAGGAAGTCTGTAGGAGGTGGAAGCAGGGTCAAGCAAGGCACCTAGGACAAATAATAGACATGGGATACAAGGATGAAGGCAAGTCAAAACCCACCTGGAGTTAAATCTGGAGCGAGTCACAAAGGCTAAGAAGGGAAATTTCTACATAAGCAACATAAGCAAAAAGAAAAAGCCTAAGGAAAATTTGGGACAGAACAGAGCCCTGAGAAACCAGCCCTAGGTGACCCTTCTCTGAGCAGAGAGCTGGACTGAATGTTTTCCAGAGGCTTCTGAAACCATCCTATGACTGTGTGACAACCCCAGCATACTCAGCTGCTATATAGCCGTAAAATACATACAGCCTGAACCATGGCTGACTTCAAAGGATTTTGTGTCCTGTTCATCTGGAATCATTGCCAGTGCAGGATTCCTGCTTGCTTTTTCTTTTCCAAAGGAAATGTGAAGAGGTAACTACAATTTTTTATCCTAAAGCAGATAAAAAGTTTTCTGTGCTGTGTAAATACCTACCTAATAATAACTGATTAATAAAATACAGCAATTTGCACCTTTACTGTTGTGCATATCAGAGAACTTAGAGAAGACTTCTGCCTTTGCAGAGAGAGAATGCCCTTACCTATTAATACCATTATGGAGATACTTATTTTAATGTGGAGTAAATGAAGTGTTGCCAGAATAAATTAGATGGACCTGAGATATGTGACGCTTCCACAAATTACCAATTATTTTCTCAGACATAACTATCATGATTTATCTCTGACCAGTGTTACTTCTTTCTGTATCTTCCCCATGTTAATCCTGCTCTGTTTTCTGTTTTTATAGCAACACTGGTCAGTATTAAAGTGCCAATAGCATAACAAAATGACACAAAAGAACTAAAAACTAAACAGACCCTAAACTCTATGAGTGTGCCACAGCCCAACAATGCTTCATGAACACTGTGTCACACAGCTCTCAGCAGGAACTTGCTCTTTCCATACCATCCTTATCCTGGCTGGCCACGCTATTCTGGCTGACCTTTTCTTTGTCCTGATAGAGTTGAAGATACACAACTGTTTGGCATCTTGTGATACATGCTTTCCTCTTTCCCAAAGGCATCTCATGGAATACATTCTGACTGTGATGCAGCACAGCTTCTTTACCTTTCCTTGGAGAGCTGCTACCTCATCAGCTCACCCCATAGGCACACAACATTTATTTCTGTCTACCTAAAGCTGCTCATTGAAGTTTTCACTATCAAATTTCTTCTTTTTTTCAGATATTTTCTATGTTATGCCAAGGTAGTTTAAAATTTTTACTGTTATTCTCCACTCCATGAGCCATTAGGGATCCTAGACAAATACCGAAAACCCAGAAACCACCAATGCTGCATCTTCCATTCCATTTCAGGGTGCCATTGGTCTTCCACAGCTCAACTTGCTCTGTCAGCAGGTTAATAGTTGAATTACAGACTCAAATGAGGAAAAAAAACCCAACCAAACAAACCTTGTACAAAACCTATGCTGATTTTATATTAATAATAGAAAAAAACTATTACAGAAGAAGTTATTATTTTATAGAAAAGATTTTCCATTTTGACAGTAATCCCAGCTCTTACAGTCTGATTGAGTGCCTGACCTTCTTTCCCTTGAATAGGCCTTTTTATAGCTTGTTTCTGGATAGCTACAATAAAGAAGGGGAGCAAAACCTGCAGTTAATCACCTTCTCTAGAGATCAGAAATGGGTCAAGTGTAACTGTTCGGTATCTGAACAAGTAGTGTTAAATAAAAAGAATTATTTTCTTTATGTTTCTGCATGTTGATGTGAAAATATATCTGAAAATTCTTTAAAAAATCAGCCATATCTATGAAATACAGCAGCATAGTTCTTTCTGTTTATCATAAGAGCCTTTACACAAAAATAAAACTTGTCATTCCTTGGTGAAAAGCACATGTGAATTATTTGAGTGACTGTGCCACCTGTAAAGTCTCAGTCAGTCTTTGCAACAGCTTTGGCATAAATACATTTTTATCTAAACACACACAAAAAGAAATACTACAGTTATTGATTGCAAAAGTAGTGCTGTCTGGTTTCTATTTATTTAACAAATAACTCTGCCAAACAGAGAGCATATTCCTCAAAAACTTTATTATCTAACAGCCCAGCTTTGCAAGCACTTGTGTGTGTGTGTGTGGTTACACACATAAGTAGTTCCTTTGATTTCAGCAATACTTCTCTGACTGCATTTACCTTCCAAAATGCCTTTTTCTTGTCTGAGTTAAGCAGATGACAAAGTCAAGGGAAAGGAAGCTTGCAAGAAAGATGAATCAGAGAGATTTGGGCAAGGCTTCCTATGCTATCATGGGAGAAAGGTGGCTGCTTCTCCAAAAGAGGAGCTTAGAGAAGAAGCTTAAGTCAGGGCTTCCCAATCACCTTCTTGCAGTCTGTCCAGCCCTGGCTGCTGTTTAGGAGATCAGCCTATGAAAAAGCCCAAAGTCAGATGCCTAAAGCCCAGGTTAAAACCATGTTCCATTATTCCCAGTGTTTGCAGACCAGGAACCGAAGCACATAATCCACCATGTTATGGCAGCATTAAAATGTATTTTTTTTAGTCTCTAAATCCACTTCCCTGACTAGACCAGAAATGTAAAGTAGCAAACACGAAAGCTTCATGCCCAAGATATTTTAGATGTAAAAAGGTTCATCTTTCTTTTTCTCCCTAGGCCAGGCATGCAGAGATTCCAATTTGAGAAACACTTCCCTTCAGCTAGAAAAACATTTCATCATCTGTATTTGTGGTGATAGTGGTAGTGTTGCAGTCAAGCCCTCAAAACTTTCTAAAGCTAAGAAGTACTGAAAATCAAACGGCTATGATACAAAAAAAATTTGCAATATTAGGCAATTTCAATTATTATATGTTGTAGATCCAACAAATTTGCTATTTGGTCTTTATGCTAAGTTGACACACACACACATATATGGGATTGATATACCTATTTAATTGAGGTTTTGTTGGTAAGTATCATGTTAGATTTCATTTACATCCTGTGTCACATACTGGTGATACAACCTTTTCAGTCTGCTTGGAGAATACATTAATGCTGCCAGTTTACAGGATTTTCCTTTTTCCTATCCCACATGTGTCAGCATACACACACAAAGAATATAGGTGCATAAGTCAGGGTCATTACATTTCTAAAAGAATCTATAGTTGTCATTATGCAAAAAAAATAAAGTCTTAGCAGTTGCCAATTTTATCATTATTTCTTATGGATTAAACAATCATTGTAAACAATTGCATATTTACAATTTTTTAACCATTGTGTAATTTTAGCCAATTGCTCATTTGTTTTGCTGAGGAAAATGGTATATGATAAAAACTTCTCTAACATACAAAAAGGGTTTGCCCTCAAAATTTCAACATTTCCAAGAGAATTAAAAAAGCCTTTTTGAAAAACATTCATGTCTTTGAAGACTGATAAAGACTTTGAAGACTTTTTTCCTATTTTCAAAATACTTTCAAATACTAGAAAATCTCCCTTTATAAGCATAGGCAGGCTAGGCTTTACAGTCTTCAAAACTTACATTTATTTTACCAGGATGCTTGTACTGTACAGATAAAAGAACAAAAATATTAAGGAGAGACTATTTCAACTGGATTAATCCCATCTAAAATGTTACCTTATAAATAATGGGCTTCAGTAATCCATTTTTAATCTAAAGAAACAAACAATAATTACGAGTTGTATTTTAAATTCCTTCACTAAACATTATATATATTTCAAATCTGAAGGTATCTGTCACTTCACCTAGTCATCCATCACTTGGTCATGAAACTGAAGTGTCCCTGACTGTGTACAATTTATTCAGTGTTCCAAGATTTCAGGTAATAGGATAAAACCATCCTGCATTGTGAGATTTTTTCCAGCTCTGAAGTAAACACTGAGGAGTTTAATCCACTGTCAGAGACATTTGCCCTTTCAGAAAGCAATGCAGTCTCTAAGACTGCAGAAATGCAAAGCAGCTGTTTCAAAACAAGATGAAGTAAGTCTATTAGTTCACTGGATGATTGCTGCACTTGGTAGTTTTCAGTAGTGGAAGAAAATCAAATTTAACCTACCAAGAGCATTTGGCCACCCTTCTGTGAATTCTCTGCATTTCTTCCTTTTCTCTGTCTATCACAGAGTACAGTATCACACTGGTTCATTTGATTTGTCCCCTTTTGTTTATTTATTAGTGTTGGACCAGATAACCTTTTGAAACTGCTTAATGGAATGAGAGGACAAGCAAATACACTGTCCTCAGACCTCCCCTTTCAAGTTCATGTTTTCTCCAGAGTCAAAATTTCTGTGTAATTCTGCTGAGATGACCCCTTTGTTCTAGATGATCACATTGGCAGGATTTGGAAATACATCTGCTCCTTAAGAATAATAGAAAGATAATGTGGAAACCCTATAAATCACCTGTATAAGCACCTGTAAGATCTTGAAAATTATATGATTTCATACCAACTTTGGTTGTAAAAACTGAAATTTTTTAACCAGTACAGCTATAAAAATTGCTGTTATAGCTCCAGCTATTTCAGAATAAATGCCTAATAACATGAGCGTTTTTCATTTTATGTTTAAAGGATCCATTCTGCTGCAGGCATCTTTACACCCATAATACTGAATCCATGCTGAGTGAATAACTGTACCCAGGGAGCAGAACAAGGAAACCTTAATAACAGGCTCAGCAAGAGTTCTCAGTCATTCTGATACCCTTTTGTGCAAGACAGGCTGAGACTGCATAAGGAGCAAAAGCCACAAGTAATTTGTAGCATTTCACAGTTACATTAACACCTCTAATTGTAACTGACAGGGCAATTAAGGCTGAAAAACATCCCAATACACTGCTTTGTACATGATGATTGTCCCACTGAAAAAACAGAGCTTGTACTCTCTTTGGAGGAAAACTGTTTCACTTTATTTTCCTCCATTGAAGTAGATGTCCCAGTTCATCATGCCTCATTAGAGGTTTGTGTTGCTATAAACATGATTATTTCAAACAATCACAAGCCTTCATATCAAGCACATAATGTAACAATTCCCTTCTCAATACAAGCGTCAACAAGGTTCTTAAAAAAAAAAAAGAATGCTAATTGTTATATAATCCATTAAAATAATGAGTCAGAATACTGAACAGGCAATGTAGGCTGAACACAAATATACAAATATATCACACATTGACCCTTTTTTTTTTTTTTTTAATGAAATCCAGACTATTCAGCTCATGTGCCTGGATTTACCAGGTTTTGTACACTATTTTTCCTACCAGTCTCCCTTCCTCTCTCACACACACAAACACACAGAGCTCCCTGTGGTGAGCCATAACAAGCCCAGTTGTGTGTCCAATATTCTCGAGTAGCTAAATTATGTTACCACAAATTTACAGATTTTTTTTCTGTCAGTACATGATGATTAGTTCCCAATATCTACACTATAGATATTTGTGGGGCAGAGAATACTTGATTAAGTCTATTTTAATCCCAAGAGACTGAATGCCCATTAGTAATCAGGGTGCCTTCACCCTGAGTAATCTTCAGGCACACCTTTCTGTTTAGTTTCATCTAAAAGGAATCCTGTTTATTTGGCCCAAGACTGTTCCACAACATGAACTGAAGAAACTCTAGATGACTGAGAGATTTATGTCAGAAGCACATTCCTGATTCAAATTAAAATACTACTGTAGATGCATCTGTATCTGATTCTTCAAGTAAAAAGACAGTAAAAATTCCATAATTTAGGAGGAATTAATATCCCTCTCCTGTTTCCACACATATACTCAGCATTTAAAATGGGTGGGGTTTTTTTCCTAGTCTGAGAACTTTCCAAAATCTTAGCTGCTGACTTTTTATTTTTCTATTAATCATTTGTTATATACATCTGTATATCAAACATTAATAATATCTGGCCACAATTTACACACCTTTGATTACAGGATACAATATTAAAGAATATAGAAGAATAAAAAATTGTCTGAAAACTGAATAATGATGTAACTAGTTCCAGAAGTCAAATAAAATAGAATAATAAAATGATTGATCTTAGAAAAATACTCAGATCTATAGCCAAAGTGTGACAGAGGTAATTTAAATGGTGAGCTTTTGTTACCTTGTCCAACCTACACTCAAGACGGAGCATTGAAGTGAAGAAAAAAAGGACATAACACAAGCCAAAACCGTAATTGCAAATGTCACAGCAACATATGGGCCTTTATGGACCTGAAAAGAAAAGTGAATCCATTAAGATGAAACCAAGATTTTAAGAGAGCTGAAGAACTTGACATATAAAGAGAGGACGAATGAATTGTGTTTATCCAGCCTGGGAACGACCAGGCTGAGAGGGGATCTGCCCACAAAATTTGTAAAAATACCTAAATTACAGGTACAGAGAAGGAGGGTATAATCTTTTCACAAGATCCACAGTGACAGAACAAGAGCTAACATGCACAAGTTGCTCACAAGAAATGATGTCTAGATGTATGAAAAGAAAAAGCACCTGAACAGCTGAACATTAGAATAGGCTGCTATAAAAATTAGCAAAATATCTGCCATTGAAAATGCTACTCAGCTTGCCAGTGTCCTGAATATCCTAATTTATGGCCTTGACTTGTTACAGAACTTGTACCAGCAATTCCAGAGGCCCTTTCCTAATGCAACCTTTTCTGTGTTTCTGAGATGTGACTAACAATAGAAATTCTACACACAAGGTGAAAAAATATCATCTTTCTTGTTCCCACTGGAATCTTGAAAGCAGCAGTTCATGCATATTTTTACCTTGAAAATGATAAATAATAGAATGTGTCTTGGTTTTCTTTATTCTCACTGCAGACAATGAGAAAAATACAGAGACATAGTTTTTATATCCTCCCAAGTTTCTGCCTTATCTGCTACAACCTGGTTTCATCAGTAAAAGACTGTTAAAATGAGAATGCTAATGTTAAGAGGGCCTTAAAGAAGCAGAATATCTCACAAGAAGTTTTAACACCCTCCATGAGCATTTTTTGGCAAAATCAAACTTGCCCTCCTCTCCTTTCCACTCCTAATAAAGTATATGGGGGAAAAAACTGAAAAATTGAGATAACATGTAGTAGACTAGATAACGAGGCTTCTTTTCAGATGAAAATATGAGGGGCAATTGAAGACATTAAGTTTCTGTTGTTTTTAATCTTTCTAAAGAAAGGAAGCACTCTTCGAGATTGTTTGCTTGGTAATTTGGCTTTTGTCACAGCAATGGCCTACTACCAACTTCCAAGACAAAGATTTACCAGGTATCTTTCTCCATTTGTAATTGGTCTCCTCTGGACACTGTTGGGGTTGTGGACCAGGGCAAAGTGATGGCTATTCAGGAATTGCTTTCTGATATGGAAGATACCGGTCACTGTCTCCCATCCATATCTCTTGTCCTCAGAGTCATCAGCATCCATCCTTTTTCTTTTTTCTGTACTCAAATTCAACCTTCTCTTCTGTCATCCTTTTGCTAAATACTCAGAGTATTTCTTTATGATACACTACTTAAATACCAGAGGCTGCCAAAACTTGCCTACATTAGCTTTGTACAGCAGTTATAAACACTTAAATGAAATAAGTACAGAATGAGTCAGAAAATTCAGTAATATGAAGTGAAACACAGGATTGGAGTTTGGGTGGTTTGTTTTTCTTTCCTCAAAGTTGTGAGCTGCTTGTTTAAACATAGCTAAGGCCAAAAGATGTTTGTGTTAGAAGAGATTTTAACAGCACATGGGATAACTTAAAGGAAGTAGGGATTTTTTTTTTCCCTAAAATATAAGGCACAGTTGCAAATTACAGTTCTGATCCACTGCCACGTTGATCAGTTTTTACATTAATGTAAATGGAACTGCATTGTTGTTCCATATTATATGGCATTACTCAGCAGATACTCAGTCAAACTCAGCAAATATGTAGAGAGAAGAGGCAAACACCAGAGCAAGTGCAAACAACAAAAGCAATCAATGTTTCCCCAAAAAGACCACCCCCAAGTATTTGCTTACAGACTAAAGGGCTACTTGTGCAGGGGGTAAGAAGTGGCCTCACCACCAGCCTGCCACAGCTCAGGAAGCGTTTGGACAACACTCTTTGAATGATTCTTGGAGTGTCCTGTACGGGACCAGGAGCTGGACTCGATGATCCTTGTGGGTCCCTTCCAACTCAGGACAATCTATGATTCTATGACAAGGCTTCTCACTTTTGGGATCGGACTAGGAAAAGTTACAGTTTTCTCCACTGGGTGGCAACGCAGGACACAGCAAGAGAGAGCAGCTCTCTCCGCAGGACCACCAAAACAAGCGACTTTTCTCCTGTTGCTGTTTCACTTTGCAATGCTGTGAACACGTGGGGAAGAAAAAAAAAAAAAAAAAAAAAAGGCAGCTTTGAACACGGGTAATTAATTATGGGCTAATCAGATTTGATGCAGGTCAAAAAGTGTTAATATAACTCCTCTGCAAATTTTGATTTCTTTTTAATCACAATAATGTAATGAAATGTAAACTAAAGCTACCATTAGATGGAAACTAACACCAACTTCTCATAGTGGTTTTGCACATGCATCATGGCTACAGTTCCACAATTTTTATAACTAATGATTTATTTTTTAAGTCATTTGAACTAGTAGCAAGAAATGTAAGACACAAATAAGGCCAAAAAAAACCCCCACAAAGACTACGTCTCTGATTTCTTTAAAATATAGAATGCATTTTCTCTGACAAAATTACCTAGAAAATAATTACAGTATGCATCTGCACCTCTTAATTGCCAGCAGACGGGTGAAGGTGACATTACTCTCACATCCACACAAGTTTAAATGCATAAGCTCAGAATTATTTCAAACATACATATAAATGAGAAAAATTAACTGAATACACTGCCTATTTATCAGATGTTTTTCTAGGACATGAGTAGTTTTGTACCTAGAGAAAGATTTTGTTCTCTTTCTACGAATGATAATCTATTTTATTCAAAGTCTATTTAATATTTATGGAAGGCGGGGGGGTGGGGAAGGCAGTGTAAATCCCAAATAGTTAAAATGTTTTGGGGATTGATGCAACTATTAGAGAAAACTGCTCATCTGAAGAACTGTAAGATCTTTTTATATATGGCTTCTCTTCATGTATTCCAGTACAATTTGTGTACACAGCTGAGACAAGAGTTTTTCTTGTCGCGAGCATCTGCTTGACTCATCATGTGTGCCGCATCTACCACTGTGAACTGTTCCAATGGCACTGCTGAAGCATCTGCCACACAGACGCTCCCTACAGAGGAACTCAGAGCCTAGAGGAATCTGAAAGGAAGCAGGGAGCAGCAAATCAATGAGCTCTAGCTGGAGTCCAGAAAACTTGGGGTTTTTTTACTTTCTAATAACATCTAAGGGCGTTACACAGTAGTGCACTTGTAACTACAGCTCCCTGAGGCACAGGATAGAAATGACCCATTTCTGTACTCTCCTCTTGGTAGCTGTGAAATACGCGCTGATTTGTCTCTATATGTTTGTGGTGATTTTCTCTGGGGTAGAGCTAATTTTCTTCACACTGGCTGGTATGGGGCCATGTCTGGATTTGCGCATCACAAGGTTGGTAACATAGACATGTGTTTGTTATTGCTGAGCAGGGCACACACAGAGCCAAGGTTTTGGTTTCTTTTCATACTGCCATGATGGTGAAGAATTTGGAGGTGCATGGGAAGTCGGGAGGAGACGCAGCCAGGACAGGAGACCCAAACTAACCAAAGGGATATTCCAGACCATAGGACATCATGCTCAGTATATAGAGTAGGGGGGAAAAAGGAGGAGGGGGAGTGTTTGGAGTGATGGCATTTTGTTTTCCCATGTCACTGTTACACATGATGGGCCCTGCTCTCCTGGAGACAGGGCCCTACCTGCCTGTCCACAGAAGGCAGTGAATTAATTCCTTGTTTTGCTTTGTGTGTGTGACTTTTGCTTTCTCTACTAAACTGTCTTTATCTCTATCCTTGAGTTTTCTAGCTTTTACCCTTCTGATTCTCTCCCCAGTCCTGCTATTGGGGTGCTGAGCAAGCAGCTGCTTGAAACTTGGCTGCTGGCTGGGGTTAAACCATGACAATACTTCCCTCAGGGTGCAAATGTTTTACTATCAGACTTACCTCTTCTTGAGGGCAAGGTTCAGATGATCTAAGCTATGCAACCACTCTGTGCTGCACACTCCCAAGAGATTACAGTGGTTAGAAACAGCCAGTCCACTAGCACTAGGTAGGATGTGCCTCTTTCCATTGACTGCAGACTCAAGAAGTCCAAATCAGATGCCAATGTTTATAGCTATAGATGTCAATTGCATCTCACCCCAAAAAATGAAGTTGTACACTCAAATTGTTATACACTTCCTTGTGCACTCAAATATGGGATTTTCAACATATGAATACAAAATAATTAAATATATGGACTGAAACATGAGCTAAATTAATTTTGATTTAAATTCCTCACAGGTGTCAAGGCAAATAAACAACTTCTGGCTGTTTGATTCAACTCCTTTTCACGATAAATATATTCCTTTACTAAGCAATTAAAATTACAGAGAGGGAGCAGAGCCTAGTTATCAGCTCTTGAACTGACTGGTAAAAAATTATCATTTGAAAAACTAATTCTCTCTATATTAAAATAGTTATCTGAAATTCAATGATTACTGTGAATCTCTATTAATACAGTCTGTGCTGTCAAAAGGCTGAAGGGCAGTCTTCCAGAATGAGCTTTTGTTGGGTTTGATCATAGTAAAACTTTCCTGTACCAAAAATATATGTCATCCAGGGCCAGTAATATTTATCTAGACATTCTTGTTCAAAAACCCCTATAATGATTTATGCCACTTCTCTCCATTAGCTGCTGCCAAGAACCCTGCACCATTCAGTGCTGCTCTTCTACCATTCAGAAATTGCAATGTGTTAAGTGACAATGTTTGATACTTTTCGCTGCAAAATGAAACATCCTTATATCAAAAATATTGTTTGGATTTTTTAATTAGTTTTTATTTATTTTAAACATCTTCTGTTCAAGGATTTCAGGAGGCACTGCTTATGTATTTTTCTTCCTTAAGTAGGATAGAGCAAGTTGTTTTGATGTTTGCACTTAATAATGTTAGCTGTCTGCCGTGCTATCTTTGTAGATTCTAGAAATACTAAAGTAAACAATGAAAAAATGCATTTTTATTAGATGCAACATAGGCTAGGTTTGCTACTTCATCTACAACTGTTGTACTAATGTGTGATTCAGATGTTTTAAGGACATCAGGGTATGAGAGTGAGACATATTAAAATAAGGATTGCTGGGAACTGATTTTACACAGGAACATAAGCGTCTCTCAAATACTGTCATTGTCATATTTGCAAAAAGGATACGAACATACCGGTTTTTATAGCACTTCATAAGATCTGTTTTAAGAACTGTTACTAACTGCTCATAATAACTGTTTATAAGAACTGAACCTTGCCCAGAGAGGCTGTGGAGTCTCCCTCACTGGAGATATTCAACAACTACCTGGATGCAATCCTCTGCCATGTGCTTTGGAAGAACCCTGCTTGAGAAGGGAGGTTGGACCAGCTGTACCTCTGTGGGTCCCATCCAGCTTGACTCAGCCTGTGATTCTGTGGCTGAAGACTTAAAACCTGGAGTTCTACATAGCATAACATCACCCACAGTGAAAACAGGCTAAGGAAACAGGGAAAATTAAAGGGAAAGTTAATCCTCTTTTTATAAACTCTTAATTCTCTCCAAATCTGTTCCCAACTTTGTCTTACATTTAAGCTGAAACTATGTGAAACAAACACAAGGTTTGGTGCCTGATTCAAGAATACATCCATCCTTGACTGACAGTACTGAGAAAGAATTAAACTGATGCTTTGTCTTGCATAATTATTTTATACAGCTTAGCTCAGTGAATTTAATACATCACTTTGAAGATCAGTACTAGCAAAACCAGATCAACAGTGTTATATGATATTACATGCAGTATATGGATCAACATGGAAACCTTGTTTTTAAGTGAAATATCTCAAACACTTAGACATAGCTGCTCTGGATCAGTCTACCACCTTTAATATTTAGTCTTTAGGTCAGTTTGGTTTTATGTCTCTGCATAGATACTTTGTATTAGATTGAGTTACTAGGTATTTTAAACTTTGATAATATAAATTCTACCAGTACTTTTAGACTGATGCCCTTTACAGACAAAGGGGAGAAACAAGTCCTCCTAGAAAATTCTATCCAGCTATTTGGAAGACTAAATTAATTGCATTCTACAAGGGTCCTGTCCTGCCTTCACTGAATAAAGAGGCCAAGAGGCCCATTCAGACATGCATTTCTTCACACAAATACCTGGAGTATATAAGATCAAGAACAACACAAGTCTCAACATGGCAAGCTCTTATTAACATAAGACATAAATATTTTTAACATGACAGAGACTCATTCCTCAGACTTCGGAGGAGAAGCTACACCTTATTACAGAGCAGCTCTACATTAGAATGCAACCCCTCCATCCAAGAGATTTTCTCAAATATGCATCAAGATTCCCAACAGCTTGAAGGAAGGTCTTGCTGGTAGAAGAGATAATTGTTTTTTCTGAAAGAAAGACAATCTGTTCTGAGATTTGACTGGCTTTTATGGTTCTTATTTCCTTTCTCTATCACACAGGTATAAAGCATATTTTTACGAAGAATCTTCTGTCTCCTGTTGAATGAATATAACAATTTAGTTCAGCTGCTTTGATCTGTTTTTTATAATAACTTCTGATATCTTAGGTGCTATCTGAACATGAAAACCTTTCATATTTGGATGTGACTAGTCACATTAGTGCTTGACTGGATCATTTACTAAGGCTGCAGCAGGGCATACGTGTGTACTTATGTCCTTTTCACTGGGTTTTGCTTCAGTCTTTTTTCAGAAAGAGTTGTCACAGAAGCACTCATAGCAGGTAGGCATTAACTGGGTTGCCTCATGAAATTTCTGTGCGGGATAGTATACTTTAAAAATTAAAATTCCTTCTGAATTAAAGTAGCTTCAGTTTGGGTTAGTCAATGAACTGAGAAAAAAAATGAGCTAACCACACTGATTTCTAAATTCACAGTCTTTATTAATGCAGTTTAATTTTCCTGAGAGCCCACATGTGGACTAGTGCTAAAAAACTTTGACCCTAGAAATGCAGTGTTACAATTAAAAAAGAACAAAATAGTAATTTTAATGAATATAAGCAAATTTGCACTTCCAATCACATAATTCTAAAGGAATACAACTAGAAGCTGAGCTGCTAAAGAAGATAAGAAACCATAACTTTTATTAAGAAGGATAAAATGATATTTTGAAGTACATGCTTGTAGACTCTCGGTTCTAAATGGCAGATTAGTTTTACTTCATTAGAGAGGATCTAATGATTCTTTTTGACTACAAAAGCAGCAAGAAAAAATTGATACAACTGGAATGAATAACATTTATTTCTAGAAAAAATAACGAATGCTCTCCTTCTTGAATGTATTAATAAAACTATATGAATGCCAAATTTTTTATCATCTGTATTATAGAGATGACAGTAAAAAAATCAATCTGTACACATAAACATCTATATAATCATCAAAGTAGGACTACTTAAAGCAAATTTTTCTAATATAAAGAAAAACTTTCTACAAACTTTCACAATTAGACTCAGGAAAAATTAGTGGCTTTCACATAATACTCCCAACCAATTTCCAGACCTTTAACGGCACCCTGCTAGAGCATCTACGTTGTCTGTAAAAATGTAAAAAGCAAAACCCACAGCACAATCTAAGTTCAATAGCACACTTTCATAGTCAGTGCAGGATGCTCAACGAAAATCTGACCTATAGCTGTCAAGAGAAACAGTCTTCAGCAGATGTTACATAATAATACAAAGGTTGAAAGGAACATCTGTAAATGCTGCAGTGCTGAACATCATTACACTGTAGTTTCCTCTCTGGACTGGTAAAGTTGCAGAGTTTATAGAAAACTGCTGTGGGCATTATAGTGAAAGAAGACCTCACAGACAATATTTTACAACCCAAAATATTGTTTAAGTAATTCATTGAAGGTTGCTATATCAAATTGCCATTGCTAGAGGTGATAAATAACTTAGAAATATAAAATGTTTCAGAGTACCAGTGTGTGAAAGAAGCCTTGCTGTAAAAAAAAAAAATCACTAAACTTACTATTTGAAAGAGAATCTGTATCTCTAAGTTGAATTCAATAAGAGCATATTTCTTTTATAATAACTCCAATGAGGCAATAAAAATAAAATAAAAATCTATTGTCTCCTTGTATAACGGTTCATATTAAAATAAGGAAAACTCATGCAGGAGACTTTGTTGCATAGTTCAAAAATAAACCTTGTATAGAATAAATAACTATGAATTATAGTAGATTGTACTAGACAGAAATTTTGTGCCCCATTGAAGTTAACTATAACATTCTTTTATGTTATAAAGTGTAGATAACATAAAGTAACATAACATAACATATAACATAACATACACAATTTATAACATTCTTTAATGTTATAAAGTGCTGTAAAGTAGTCTTAAATTCAGTTGGAAAACCTTTTAAGAGTCATCAGATCACTAATATTAAATTGTGCAGCCTATCTTTCTATGACTGTGTAAAATGAAAGGCTGAAACCATCCAAAATTAAGGTATGATGATGCAATAATTCAAACTTGGAATATTCTTTGTTACTGTTCTTTCTCATGCCTACTTTTGTAACAGTCCTCTGTGACTTTCTAAATGCTACAGTTTATTTAACATAGTGCTAATCATGTTTTTAATTTTAAAAATCAATACAATTTGTAAATTATTACCAACCTAATAGAAATTAATTCACCCACTGTTAGAATCCTTCTATTAGAGCCTCTGCTGTGCATGACAAACAATGCAAAATGCAATGATTCTAGGACAAACACTACAGAAAATGATATATTTGCTCAAGCAAATAAAAGGAAAATTAGAACATTTATTCTGAGGTTACCAAATGCAATACATATTTTGCTGATTTTATGTAATAAATCCATTCCATCCTGAAGTGACATGAGATTTATCTAACATATACCAAGAACAGACATTACCAGTATAAAAGCAGGAATGACTTTTATTGCTATAACTAATGACAAATAGGGAACTGTACCCCCCACTCCTGAGTGGCCATTTATATCTTAGGAAAAAGGTTTTTTAAAATTAATTTTAAAGATGGATTTATCTTTTAAAGCTGTAAAAAAATTTGAAAAAACCTTTTTCCTAATATAGAAATGCCCACTCAGGAGTGGAGGGTGCATTACTACAGGGAACAAACCCCACAATTATTCTAAATGAAGGGATCTTACGGCAGTTCATGTCTTTTCTATATTGACACAGAAATATGTATCATAAGCCTCTCTTAAATTGACTCAGTGCTTTGAGAACCTATTTTATACAGAAACATATTTGAAAATGAACTATCTGAAAATTTCTGGTTCTCTTGTGGAAAGCTAATGGTACGAAGACTTTTGAACTCATGGGAAGATTGAACGTTCACAGTTCTGGGTCAGGCATTTTCAAATTTGCAAATTTTGAGGAAGTACAAGCTTGCAGTTGTTTTTTCTCTATGATCTGTCACAGGCACTTGCTGGTAGCAGCCTATCAGAAAGAGCCATAATGGGCTGTTTATACATTTTAAGTTGCTCAGGCACATCTTTTGCATAGGTGTTGAATGGTGTCTTTGACAGCAGTTTACATTCTTCCTTGTTTTAAAAAGTGATTATTAGTTCAAATCAATAGAAATATTGATTTCAATAGAAATCAATTTATTAATTTCCCTTATATCACCATTTATCTTCTTTTGTTGGGTAAGATCAGGAACAAGATTGTAGTTGTTTCAGAATATTTAGGAATCAAAAGAGAAATTTTCCCCAGCCTAAAAGCTGTGGCTGTGCTAAAGCTAAGCATTTATTTGATGAGAGATGCTTATTATAATCACTTTTTAACAATTTTCTCAGCAATTAAAATCAATCATGCTGTTTAATTTCTCTTAATTTGGATACTTCAGATATGTGCTTTATATGAAACTCTTCCTTCAAAACTTGATTAGCTGTTTTTCATAATCTCCATTACCTCTGAATCCTTCAACACACAAAATACTTCTTTTTTTTTCAATCACATCTATTTTTATTTCAGTTAAATCGCTGGTCTCAAGATGTACAGTACATATTATGCTCTCCTCTGTGTATTTTTAATTTATTTCTCTTTAAATTCTAGCCAGGCACTCTGGACAACCAAAGCTGTATAAATTGTCAGTTAAATCTCTTTATGTGTGTGAAGTGGAACAATCTCACTCTATTTGCATAGCTCCTTTTATTTTAGCTTTAATGCTAAGATGTCACTGAAACTCCTAACTCATATGCTTTGGTGGTGCATAACTTATTAATTTCAATTCCTCTTTTTCCACTGAAACTATTGAATCCTATAAAATTAAATTCCAGGTACTTCATCACAACATTCGGCTGCGGCTTTGAAAGTGAAGTTAGAATTTCAGTTTCATGGTAGACCATGGCAGTCACACAGTTGGGAAAGACACAGACACAGACCTCATGAGAGTGGTCTTGCTCCTGCAAGTCCTGGCCACTACTGATCCTGTCAGGCAGGAATGCAGGAATGTGGGAATTCTGGTCTGAGGGTTTGATGAAAGCATGAGCCTGTATGGTGTGAAATGCTAGATCCAGAATAATTTCTAGAATTGCAGAATCAAGGGCCATATTTCCATGGCATTGTGATTAAAAAAAAAAAAAAAAAGAAAAAAAAGGCTTAAACCAAAAATGGAACAGCTGAAGTGTATGAAATTTAAACTGTTAAGTAAGCTTTCATTTCAATAATACCCTTTTTCATTTTCTGACCTTTTCCCATCCAGGCTTGATAATCTCTTGGATAGCATTAGAGAAGGCAAAAGTTATAAGATTTAACTGATATCCAATATTGTAAGTGATAAAACCCTTGAAATGATTCCTTTAGAAAGATGCACAAATAAGGAAGACGAAGAACTGCAAAGATTTTTTTTTTTTTTTCCCATTCATCTGTCTTTTGTCTCCAGGGCTTTTTGCTACTTCCAGCTTGAAACAGATAACAGCAAGAAGCCTACGCAATCTCCTCAGGACTCTGATACACCATTGTTCACTATATTGTTTTCTCATGTCAAGCCCAAATTTCAGTCATCAGCAGCTAGCTATGGCACAAGTTTTTGAAACAGAAGGCAAAAACAGATGGAAAGAATGAACAATCTCAAAACAGATAAAATATATTTGTCTTTGACTAATTTGAACAATGTAGACTTTTCCCCATCAGTGCCAGAAACACTGGTGAGATATACTGATGAGTTCATCAATATTGGTATTTATTATTATACGAGTGGGAAGGCAGGATGAGGGGAGGAAAAAAAAAGAGTAAAGAGAGTGAGTGTACAGGTTCTTCACTGTTTAAAGAGAAAAGCAATGATGCCTGCTCAGTCATTATTGCTCCTAAAATGTCACAGTATCCTGGGATCATGACAATAGAAGTTGAGCAACACAGGATTTAGGTAATCCTACATTCAGAATCATAGGGCTAGAGGAGATTTTAAGAAGTTATCCAATTTATCTCCATATCACTAAGAAGAATCAGCTTTTGCTGCATCATTTCTCAGTGCCTGCCTCGCCTATTTTTAAAAATCCTTGTTTATGCAGATGCTGAGCAACAAAACTACTTATTTTTGATCTTGTTGCTAGAAAATTCTTGCAAATCTTTAAGCAGAATATATTTTTAAATGCTTGTTATACATCCCAGCCATTATAAAAGCAGACAATTAGACACTTCTCCCTAGGTAATAATCACTTCTGTAATAATAATACTAACGGTAATAATCCCCTTACCTTGGTCGATGTGCAGGACAGCTTTTCCCTCTTCAGTTACAAAAGAACAAATATAAACAGAAAACATTGAACAAAGGGCATTTTGACTGAATAAGAAGGCAAAATGAAGGGGTGGAAGAGGACAGATCTGAGTGCCTTCATAAAGATGCTGAAACCGGAGATTATGTACCACAATGTACTTAGTGTACAATCAGAGGTCTTGAGATGTAGGAATTAATCTGCAGGTATCAGCTCCATTTGATAATCTAGAGAAATTTAGAGTTCCCTGCTCATCTGGTTTTAATCATCACGCTGTACTTCTATTTTCTACCCTCAGCTCTTTCAGAAAGATGACACTGACATTTGCTGACCAAAATATAAATATATATACATTAATATACATACAAAGACAAAATATTTTAGATAAGGTAAATTTAAAGTTAAACTAATATCAAAGTGTTATTCAGTACTTTTAAGATACAGTGCTTTTGTCACCCAATATACCTTTGGGTGGATCCAATAATAAATATATTGTATGTACATATATATGCACATATATTTATATAAGCATATATAAGCATATATATAGCCTACATATATATTAGTATATGTATTAAATTACTTAAAAAATACTATGCCTTTAGAAATTTTGTTTTGATTTCTTTATCAGGACCTTAGTGTCTAATCAACCAAAATCAAACAATACAGCATAATAGTATAAACAAAGTAATAGCATAATCACATAAAAATACAGTATAATAGTACCATATAATAGAATAACAAAGGTTTGAAAAATCTAATACATTCATAGTAAGTATATAAGCAGCCAAAAGTAATGATAGAAGAACCTTGTTCTTAGGAAATCTGTAGTTATAAGACCCTCACTATATATTGTTACTGAAATATTTGGTAGGAATACTTTAGGTGAACCAGGGAACAGTCACAAAAAAAAAAAAAAAAAGGCAAGGAGGCACAGTTGAGACTAAATCTCAAATACAGTTACCTAAAGAAGGAACACAGCATCTTCAGAAGATTGTTGAAATCCTTGGACAAAGATTGACAGTGAGACTGTCAAGAGGGTCAACAACTCACTGGACCTTGGTGCTGCCAAAGCATGGGACTGCCCAAGAAGATAAAGAAAAGTGGGCCTGTAGCTGTTTGCTAAAAGGATGTCCAGTAAGTTTCCTTAGGTATCAATCAATAAATGACAGTTCCTACCTAACTTTTTTAAGATACTTTAAGGTGCATATTGTCCACTGCTCTCTCTATTTGCTATCTCACACTTTACTAACCCTCCTCACAGTCTTCTTTGATATGACCTTTGATACTACCTACTAATATCCACCACATTAACATAATGACTTTTATTACAAATAACTGCAACAAACTTTTCAATATTTTGGTCTCTGTCATCAGGAAGAGAAGGATTTCCTGCTCAGAGAAATACCTGTTTTGGTGATCAAAGCAATAAAGCAAAAACATAGAGATCAGCCCTCTGCAAATCTTTCTGCCATCCAAAAATTCTAGTGTTTTATAAGCTGTGTAATATATTGAATCCAGAGACACATATCTAGCACTGCAGCAGTTTATTATCTCTTCTTTGCCACTGCTGCTGAATGATGTCTCCCAAGCTGCTGCATATATAAAAAACATGCGTTTCACTTTTAAAATGTTTTATCTTCACATTTAACTTTTAGTTCTCTCATGGGAAACCAGATATATTAAGAGATTACTTCATACTTCACAGCCAGAGAAGGTTTTAAGCTTGAGTCTGTTACTACACACTGCATTAAAAGGAGCATTTTATAAAGACCAAGCTCAAACAAAAATCCATATTCTTTTTGTCCAACTGTATTCTTCAACTGCCAATCCAGCTTCTTTTTCAGTATATGCTTAGGTGTGGCAAATATGCAGGAAAAATGTCTGCAGAACACTGGAATTTCTTATTTCATTTTCCTAAACAGAGATACAGGGAGATTTCATGTACTGTGTACAGGTGAAGCCTGAGAGAAGGGAACCCACACTTAAATATTTTTCAAACTAATCCTGACACGGACACAGGGAAACATCACACCTGACTGGAATAGAAGCTGTTTTAGCAACACACGACTTTCGACAGAAAAAAAGACAAAAGTGAGCCAGACAGCTACCTTCTTACGACATCTTCTCCATTCCAGCACGGGAGTCCATCGGCAGCTGCCAGCTCATTCCCGCACAGCTGATCCGCCAGGCTGCCGTAAAAGGCTCTGTAGGGCCGGAGGTGGCTGATAAACTCCCTACACACGTGAACACGAGAGATAATTGTCAGTGTCAACCAACAACATTAAGCCATCTTGCTGTTGTGCATTTCTAAAAGACAAGGAATGTGTTTATTTGTTACTCTCCACTGGTTCCAGTGGTATTTTAAATGGATCTGTCAATAGACGAGTTTGATTCTTTTAGATACGCTTCATTAGTTTACAGAGTTGATACTCCCACTGGCCCAAAAAAAAAAAAAAAAAAAAAAAAAAAAAAAAAAAAAACCACAACAAAACAAATCCTACTTTACGTATGCTCTAGAACAGGAACTATCTTCTTTCAACCTAAAATTTTCTTGCACTGTCATGACAGTTTGCAATGCTATAGTTGGACAAACAGACAAAAAAAATGCACAGCAAATAAAATACAGGTGTATATGACTAAGTCTCCTGTTTTTCAAAAGTGCTGACAAGAAGTCCCCTACATAACTTTACAAACACTACAAAAAATATTTTTTAAAGTTATGAAGCAACTCAAGATTTATATAAAATGGGTTAAAGATGCAGGTGTTAAGTATTTAGTAAAGATTTAAATAACTGTCTCAAGAATTGTATCAGCTCTACCCCGTGCTGTGCTGGCAGGTTATAAATGACATATTGTTATTTTAAATAATTTTCAAGATGCCCAGAGGTAATGATAAGGCTTTGTACTTAATTCAAAACAAATGAATTACTCTCAAGTTGGTATGTTCTTAACAGAATTGTTAAGATATTTAATATAAATAGTTTGTTTATGTATTGAAAATCTCTTCCCAGGTGTACCTTTCCTACTGGGAAAAAATAAAATGTTTCATCCTGGAAAGAAACATGACACATTACTGAGTTATCTAGGACCTGCAGGCACACAGAAAAGCCCCACCAAATGCAATACTCATTGCTCTGTAATCCAGCCAGCTCCACTTTATGTTAACTTCTTTTATAGTGTCTGGAGTTGGGAAAAAATACCAGAAACAGTATACAGGTCTCCCTATATTTAGTCACCATAGGACTAAAATGCTAGAGGGAATTTAATTGTTCAGTATTGTTTACTTCAAACTAAAACAGATAAAACATCAGTCTTATACAGTCCATCATTTAAAATGCCAAATGTTCCTTCATGTAATAGGGCAAATATTTTACACAAACTACAGTGGTTTTGACTTACTTTGTCTATTAAATATGATGTGAGTGCCCTACTAATTCTAAAACTGCAGTTCTGAAAAAACCCATGTAGGGTCAATTTTGACATCATATAATTGCCTGTGTGCATTAGGTTTTAAATATAATTCATCCACACTCTCCTAGCCATGAATAGTCATATCTTTTATTTCTCCACACCCAAAATTGAATCCAGTGTGTACAGTGGGTATTCAATTTCCCTCTAAATGCCATTGAGTGGGTTGATTTCATTTTGTCTATGCTTTATGTTTACATTCTGGGTGAAAAATAGTGTTTAGAGAGTCCTCTCAAAGTGAACAGCTGGAATTTTTTCTTCTGAAGAAATAATAATAAATAAATATAGCTGTCATAATATCTTGTCACAAACTGCATTCTAACAGAAAAAAAGCTAAATTTAATAGAGAAGTAATAACTGATTTCAGCCCCTGTTGATATCTGACCAAAGTAGTTAAAAGGGTAAATGGTATGAATGTCAAATTTCACATGATCATCCTCTAGACCAGATAGCATGTAGTTATAGGCAGCTGAGCACAAATGTGCAATTACAGTCAGTGGAAGCTGAAGATACTTTTTATCTTTTTATTCAGAAATCATCTTCTTTTTTTTTTTTCTTTTTTTCTTTTTTTCATTTTCATCCTCTGTACTAGAAGCTGTCTGCAGTTATGAAGTTCTGGAGAAAAAAGAAGTTACAAGTTTGTAGGTTGCTATGGAAAGGTTTGCTTAGATTTTTTTAAAATTCATCTAACACTTTTTTGGCATCAAAAGAATGGAGAAATTTTTTTTCTTGTACCGAATAGTACCAGAAAATACCAGCTTAGGTCCAACTGATGCCTTGAAAAGGCTGACCTGAAACAGAAACTGGACACAGCTAGAGAACAAAATAGATATTTATTGAAAGGTCTTTAAGGGTATACCTTAGGCAGCACAAGAGCCTGACCAGAGCTACACCAAAGGTGGTCACAAGATCTCACACTTTTATGTTTTGGTCCATTTTCATATTGGGGTTTAATTGTCCAATTACAGCTTCAGGTTGTGAGGTCTCATCCTTCTTGTTTCTCTCTTCAGTCCACTGTTGTTTATGCTTTTGGGTCTGAAAGCTGTACTTGTTGTCCATGGTCTCCATCTGGGAAAGGATTTGTTTTGTCTACCTACTCTGTGAAGAGAGCTTACTAACACTTAATATGAGGCTCAGAACTACACCCCTAGGAAGCACAGAATCTGAAAAACATGAGAGCTAAAACTTAAGGCATGATTTTACCATTTTATGGTAAAAATAACTCAAGAGAAGTTCAGGTAGCAGCAGCCCAACATGTACTTTAAAATGTAAACTTTAACCTGGACATGAAATTTGGAAAACAGAAGTACCACAGAAGGTAAATTAGAGTTAGAGAAGATCACTTCCTTAAGAGCAGGCTGCAAGCACTTGCTGCAGTCATACTTCCACATGAGGTTCTTACAGTTGCTATGGGAATATAAAGTGAAATGGAAAGTGATTGTGCCCAATAAAGAAGGAGGTGATCCAGGAGGTAGCAACTGCAGATGATACCAGATAGGAAGATGTGAAACTGAAATCTGCATCAGTGAACTTCAAACTTTCTTTCCCTTCCCATTTTTGGTGCAGAGTTTGCATGCCATGAAGTGTCTCCAGAATCTCAGGCAGGGGAAGGGTAGGGAAGGTTCCGGGAAGGTTCCGGGAAGGGAAGGTTCCGGGAAGGTTCGGGGAAGGGAAGGTTCCGGGAAGGTTCTGGGAAGGTTCGGGGAAGGTTCGGGGAAGGTTCCGGGAAGGTTCCGGGAAGGTTCCGGGAAGGTTCTGGGAAGGGAAGGTTCCGGGAAGGGAAGGTTCCGGGAAGGGAAGGGAAGGGAAGGTTCCGGGAAGGGAAGGGAAGGTT